>JAKTQJ010000054.1:0-90955 GCA_030558835.1 Blastobotrys illinoisensis | reverse complement strand
GGGGGGGGGGGGGGGGGGGGATCCACGCTCTGGGGAATACCACACTATTGGGCATGAGACATATAGTAATACGGTAGCACTACACAGAGTGTATAGTTAAAGTAAAGTACACGCCTACGTACTGCGTACATGGCACAAAAGCATCCTTCGATGGTATAATATCTATACAGCGGTAGGGGACAAAAAAAAAATATCCAACATTCTTTCCCCCGATCGATCATTGATATGAGCTACCTCCGGCACAGTAGTACATGGAGTGGTAACTTGTACTGCACTTGCACGTAGTGGTTACCGCCGGTACAGCAGCAGCGTAACCGGGCAAGGCCGTGGCATGAGTGGGCGCCGGCCGCGGGTATTTTTGGCCGCAGTCCCCTCCCCATCATCGATTTACCCACCCCTACTCCATTTGTACTCCGTTTGTTAGGTTCGTGCATGGAATCCAGCGCCTGGGAAAAAGGATATTCGCTGGAGGATTTGTTTGTTTGACCACTCAAGGCGTCCCGCTCGACTCTCGCCAGTTGCCGCCTAGCCAATTTCCGCCAGCCTTGCCCCGGCGACTATTCCGCAGCCTAACTCGCAACTTAATTAAGCGCACCACAAACACCGCGCTTTTTCCGGAGGTCCCCTTGGCTCGCCATCCAGGCCCTGTGCGCAGTACAAGCACCACCACCGCCGCCGAAAGGGTGCCTGCCTCCCACACCTACCCTCCCCTCCCCTCCCACAGTACCACCACTACAGCTCTCCACAAAGACGAGCGGACAGTGACAGGTAAAGCATGCCGAGCATACCCGCGGAAGCTACGCTGGACCCGTGCCCGGGGCCCCAGGGGTCGGCGATATACTTTAAGC
Organism: Blastobotrys illinoisensis; assembly: GCA_030558835.1. NCBI lineage: Eukaryota > Fungi > Ascomycota > Dipodascomycetes > Dipodascales > Trichomonascaceae > Blastobotrys > Blastobotrys illinoisensis. Next base: position 90,107 of record JAKTQJ010000054.1, on the reverse strand, counting down.
TGTCGCCGGACTCGATGGCGGCGATTCTCGCCGCCGGCGGGAAGGGCATCAAGCTGGCATTCGGGGACCGGATCGAGCTCCAGATAGGCGCCGACCGGTTCCCGACGACGTCCATTGAGGAGGCGTCGCACGTTGACGTGTACCGCGGCGCCGGCCAGCGCTTCGCCAACGTGGGGCGGGTCACGCACCGGCTGACGGTGCAGCGGCCGTCCCAGGCGACGGCGGCGCAGCTCAAGACGCAGAACAAGTCGCTGCAGCGGCAGAAGGACGCCAAAAAGGCCGTGCTGCTCAACGAGAACGAGTCCAAGGCCGCCGCCGAGAAGACCAAGCTCAAGCAGCGCTCGGCGCAGACGCCGCCGCTCACGGGCACGCACCACACCCACGCGCGGGCGACGTCGGACATCAAGTCGCTGCCCAACTCGCCGCTGCTGGGCAGCCGCAGCCCGCGGCCGCGGTCGACGCTCGCGCTGCACAAGCCGCTCGCGGCGCTCTCGCTGACGGCGGGGCCCATCCGCGTGCTCCACCTGCTCGCGCTGGGGCCCAACAATGTCCCAACGGTCGCGGCGCGCACCAACCTCAGCCAGAGCGACATTGAGGCCATCTTTGGCGAGTACGCGACCAGGAAGGGCGACAAGTGGGTCCTGCGCGACTCGACCTACAAGGACCTGCGCGTGTGGGACTGGAAGTACTACACGACGGGCGAGCGCCAGCAGGTCGTGCGGGACTCGCGCGCTGCCTTTGACCGGCTCAAGTACCCGCCCGACCACCCGGCGCGGCTGAACCTCGACAACCCGCCGGCCAAGTCGCGAAGTCGCCCGACCGGCTCGGTGTCGCCGCCGACCGCCGCAGCGCCGTCTAAACCAGCATCATCCGCCGCGAAACCCGCGCCCCCATCTACTACTACTACTACTACTACTACAGCATCTGCATCTACGCATTCTTCTTCTACTAACTACTCGGCTCTGAGCAGCAGCAGCGGCGGCGCCGCCTCGGCGACCGAGCACAGCACGCCGCGCTCTCTGGCGAGCCCGTCCTCGGCCTCGCTCAAGCGCCCCAACGGCGGGACCGGCGCAAAGCCGCCGACAAAGAGGCCCCGAACGGAGGAGGAGCCCCGCAACGGCACTGCTGCGACGCCCGCTGGCGCTAAGCGTACGAGCTTGGCTGCCTCGTCGTCCGCGCAGGCCAAGCGCGCCTCCTCTGTGGACCAGGACCTGTTTGAGCTGGCGCAGCGGTTCCGCAAGACGTACAGCGAGTACGCTCGGCTGTACCAGCATCTGTCTGCAGAGCAGAAAAACCGCAAGAACAAGGCTGCCGAGGTGCAGCGGCTCTTGAATATGCATCGCGAGCTCGAGTCGTGGAAGAAGAAAATCTGGGATAAGACGCCGAGTAGGTGACACGCGCTAGTCGTGCACGCTAGTCGGGCAGGAAAAAACACATGGGGATAGACGCCGAGCTGGTGGCACCCGCTTCGCATTCATTTATTTTAGCATTGGTATATATACACGTACATATAACCAGACCTGTTGGTACATTGCATACCGTACGACAACAAACTATTGTACTTTGATTTCATTCATGGCGTCCCGTAAGTATTGTACATTTGCCATATTACCATTTAACTATGGGGAAATTCTGCGGATTTACGGGACATTTATTGGAATACACATTATAATCACCGTGCTGTTATACCGTATTCCTTACGGTACAATAATTTATATATTTACCAAATTAATTACGGTACGGTACGGCATCGTGGATCCTGCAACTAAATAAAATAACCAAATAAAATACAAACCTGCTGGCACAACCTCAAAGAGGGCATTTATATGAATTTGACAAAAGTGTATTGTATGGTACAGTACCTTAAATGGGCAATGCCTTACACGCAATTGCGGTTATTTTTTTTTATCTTATCAGGATCTATTATACAGTTAATTTCTGCAATGACACCAGGAATTTTAATGCGCCTACCTACGGTAGATAGGTGATATACAAGAATACCTCGTAAATTTGAATAATTGAGAAAAGCTCAATATGGCACCTTGTACGGCAATGCATGACGAGTTTCCGATTGAGAAATAAGTACACCCAAGAATAAATAGAATCTGAATTGTGGTATACCGGTAATTGTACAATGGTACATGGGATTAAATTTACCTGCATCAATGCCTGTACCTCGCGAGTTGCTTGACAATTTATTCCGACCTTTCTGTATAGGTCTGCTGTATTATGTCGCGCTCTCATTTGGGTTAATGTCAATACCCGCATATGAGCACCAGCAATTGTATGACATGGAGAATAACCTACAATACTTCCGGTATGGTAAAACTGCGATGCTCCAACAATTGAGTAAGGTCAATGAATAAGTTTATTAGATATATATCGGTAATTGGGCAGTACTACTGGTACTCCGAAACCTGCGGCATTCCAATTATTGAATAAGGAGAATGAATATCGGAAATATCTACAATATTAGAGCAGTGTTTGGAGATTACGTATTCTGAATAATCGCATCAACGTCCTTCTTGTCCATCAAATCGCTCAACGGCGACGCATTGGTCTGCACCAGAAGCGTCCTGGGCCCCGCAAACTCCATCACCACCTGGTCCCGCGCCCGGAACACATACTTGGCCAGCCACTTGGACGCCGCGTCTATCAGCGGGATGACCCGCTTGCCGGCAACAGTGTCCTCAATGCCATACGGCAGCGCCAGCTTGGGCAATGCGTACTGCGTCACTTTCCGCCGCCGGAACGTAAACGCGCCAGCCGCCGAGTCCTCCTCAGTGTATGCAATAAGGTTCCGCGGGTTGACCTGGACCGTCTCGCCCTCCTGCACCTCAATCTGGTACACCTGCCCCGACCCGACCAGCGCAACCTGGGACGGCCCCGACTTGTACGCCACCTGGACAGCGCTCGAGCTCCGCCACAGCGACGACGCCGGCGGTGCCCCGAACTCGACCGGCTGCGTCCACCCCAGCAGCGCCTTGCGCTGCGTAACAACCCAATTGTACGCCTTGGAGACGGGCACCACCGCGTACGCCGCGTCCGGCGCCTGGGTGCCAATGAGAAGCGTCGCCGGGCTTGTCGCCGAGACCCGCTGGTACGCGACCGGCAGGGTCCGCGCCAGCTCCGCCAGCCCGCCGTCGGCGCTCAGCGCGGACTGGATGCCCGTGGCAGAGTTCACCCCGAGGATCGTGCCCCGCCGCGTGTGGATGGCGGCCGAGGCAGGAATCGCCGCGTGGATCATTGACGGCCCTATGATTTGAAGTCGCGGGACTACTGCGTTAGAGCGTACACCCGCCAAAAGGTCGACTTACCGTCGGCAAAGGGCCCTGCGCCGTGGATCTTGGGCGTGTCCGTGACCCGGTCGCGCAGGTCCGCCACCGCGCCGTTCACAGTGCTGTACAGTCGCCGCGACACTCGCACTAACTGCCCTCGAGCCATTGTCGTTGAGTTTTTCAGCTGTCCCAACAGCGTAACAAAACCCCGTACTTGGGGGGGCGCCGCCCCCCAAACCCCCCGTAGCTGGGGGGAGACCCCCCAGACCCCCTCTCCTGGCTTCTAATTGATGGCAATTGGAGCTCTCCGTCAACGGGAGCCTGGGGGCTGCCCCCAGTACACTACTAGCAGGTTTGTTACACAGTTTTGTATCGGGTTGGGTGTCTTGTTACAGTGTTGGGAGATTAGTTACGAAGCGGTTAGCGATTAGAACGGTACAGAGCTGGTATTTACAAGCGCTTGCCCGGAACGAGGGCGAAGATGACGACAAGGACTGCTGCAGCGACCACTATTACAGCGAGCACGTAGCAGGAGCGCTTGACGAGCAGCTGGCGCACGTAAGGCTCTTTGATGCGGACGACCGAGTTCGAGAGCGCCTCAGAATAGCCCAAGATGGCCATTAACGGGTCGAGGTTGTAAAGAGAGGCGAAAATGCCGTAGGAGCCGAATGCAAAGGGGAGGATGAGCCACAGCCGCGCGGACTTTGGAGACCAGTCGAGGAAGATGAGGATGAAGCCGACCCAGAAGGCGGCAAAGAGGGAGACAAGGCCGACAATCATGCGCACGAGCGAGCCCAGCGGCGTGATGTTGCCGAGAGCCTTGGAGGCGAGGAATGCCGGGAAGGCCTCACGCTCCATGGCCTGGAACACGTACTCACGGGCCTCGTCGAACACCTCAGGGTCGTCTCTGCCCTCAGTCTCAATGGCGTGTCGCACGCTCTTCATGATACGCGGCGGCAGGACGATCTCGCGCTCAGCGCCGGTAATGAAGTAGGTGACGAGGATGCGGTGGGAGGACTGGCGAATGTCCTGGCGCGTCACGTAGCTCGAGCCGTCCTCAATGTCGCCCTGGCGCCGCGGGAAAAGCCGCTCAATCGTCTCAGTATTGAAAGAGACGGGCTTTTTCTTCTCTCCTGCCGTCGCCGAATAGAACGAGTCCGAGTCTCGCGGCTCGGCGCCCGTGAACCCCGAAGAGGGCCCGGCAGCAATGGGCGTACGGTCTTTTTCGTCGTAAACGCTCTGCTCGCCGGGAACACTCTCACGCTCCTCACGCACTGTGTTGGCATTGACGCGCGAGATGAAGTTGTCGTTGCGGTTAGTGGGCTTGTGGAGGTTGGCAATGTCCTGTTCGCGGGCGTTCATGGCGTCGAGCAGCGCCGAGAGGCGGTACAGCGTCTCGGCATTGTTCTGGCCCGAGTCCTCGCCACGCAGGAAGGCACTGAGCCGGTGCGAGTCCGTGTCGTTGAGACCGCCCTCCTGAATGAGCGTGTCAAGGAGCACGGAAGAGGTGCGGCTCGAGCTGTTTTCGCGCTCCGAGTTGGCGAGAATCGACTGTCGCAGACCGCGCACGTAGTGGCGGCACAGCGACAGGTGCTGCACAACGTCGAGCCAAAAGTCGAGGTAGTCGACCCCCCGGTACTGCTCCCTCATGAACACGTAAAAGGACCACAGGTCGACGGGCGCCTGGGTCCGGCGGTTGAGCACCTCAAAGAGTGTCGGCAGCCGCTGTCGCGCTTTGCCATTTAACGAAGGCATGTTATTAATGCGCGAATTCCAATTTCCAACTGTACTGAGCCGTACCCAGTCTGTAACAAACTTGTAACGACTCGGTTGAACTCGGTAGAAATGAGCTCAGCAGTGAGAATCCGTAATGAGATCAGTAATATGAACTCAGGTATACCAACTCAGCGTAATAGGCTCAGTTGTATGAATCGGTTGCAGGGAATTCAGTAGAGCCCTGCCGTTTTGTGGTTTTGTGGTGAAATTCAGGGGAAGAGACCAGCTCTGCAACGACCCACAAGTAAGGTATATAAAATAAAGAAGGACCCAAGGTTGGTAAGTAAAACAGCGGCAGACAGGCCAATGGTAGGTGGCTAGTCCGTAGGCTTTTCTCAGTGCGGGAAAGGAGGCCTGGAAATGGTCAAATTGCGCGATGAAAAGAAGAGGCAGGTGGTGGAGGGGAGGAGAGGCTGGCTGCCCCTAATTTTTTCGCGCGAGCGCACGCGTTGGGGGCTATTGTGAAACGCTGCAACGCGCGGCTGGAACCGGGAACCCTGTTACGCGCGTAGCCGTGGGCAAGGTTTGGATGGCGAGGTGCGAATAACTTTAATATATACGCGAGACGGGTAGACTGTTTATTTTGGACAAATGAACATTGTATTAAGGCATAAGACAGATGGTATTAAGACGTAAGACAGAGGCTACAATTAAGACAGGTAGAGTATTAAAGACAGGTGTAGGTGGTGGTGGGCCGCCGCAGGTAGTGCAGGTACGGTACATAATACGTACGAGTGCTGCACTCGTGTTTGAAGGTGACGTCTCTCCAGGGCCGTGGGTGGGGCGCCAATTGTAGGGGCAATGGGCGTATCACCCGCTTGGGCAGACCTGTAAGTCGCAGGGGAAACCGGGCGTATTATCCATCGGCGTATGTAATATATCGTTAATATATTACGTATGATCACGATCGCTGCCGGGCGGACCGCTCTCGCGTATGCTATAGACTACTACGTTGTATGTAGTGCTTGTCAGACCATTCTCGTGAGGCCGGAGGTTGGCCCGATAGGTTTGGCGTAGTGCCTGCGCAGGCGGCAGAGACTGTTGATGTCTCGGTGCGACACACCCCCTTGAATCACGACGCGTCGAGAGAGACGCGCTCAGCTACGTCGGTCTTGCCTTTGGCAGTGACGTGACATGTATGTTTTGGCCGAGAATGTCACTTCTCACTAGCGACACCCGCCGCTCGTTTAAGTTCCACCACTTAATAAGCTCGCCAAGCGCTGCCAATATACTCACCAGTAACGTAATAGTATTCGCGCCACTACTAATACAATAACCGAACGTGAATGCAGAGATTGGCCGATGGTCGGATCGCTGGATGGAGAACTCCTTCGGGGGCTTCCATGCATATACCCCTTAGCAGCGCACATCTTTTTTACCAAATCTTGCGGTGGCTATTGCGTCCCGGGAAACCTACCGGCTGCATCACCACAGGAGGTCTTAGTTCACCCTACATTCCACAGTGGACGGATATGATGTGTATCTGCGGAGAGCAAAAGAAGCACAGGAGGGTTATAGCGGGTGTCGCCCTAAATTTTTAAGGTTAGACCTCCTTGATTGGCGCTCAGCCTGGCCCTAACCGAGCCATGATATGCGTCTAGGAATAGCCAAAAAAGAAACCCGCCTGCCACTACCACACTGTTCATACTGGTCAATTGATTGATTCCTAAACGGTCTCAACCTTCAGGCCTTGCCGCGGGTATACTCGACGTCCGGACCTGAGCCAGGAAGCATGTACAACGTGTTGAGCGTCAAAAGGGTGACAACCCGGGGGAGCGGTGCTAAGGACGAGGTGCAGCAGGATCTCACCTGGATACAGGTGGGCCCTATTCTGGGCGTGTGGTATAGCGCAGGATAAAGAGGCCGATCTCTCACAGCAGCAGTGGATCTAAGCTCGGAGTACAGCTCGCAAAGCGGCGACACACCACCCACACCGCGTACTACTCAGAGCTTTGGTAACCTGCTTACCCCTTTGCTTCGGAGTGACAGCTTTTCTTAGCAATCGCCTTGCCTCCTTTGATATCACAAGTAATTATATTATTCCTAAAACAGAGAAAGTGATCCTCTCTTCTCTACCTCTCACACTACCCGTGGCCCAACGCTACGCGTATACGGTATTTTATTTTTCTATATAACTCTCGCTAGCCAGTCCAGGGAGAATTTGTATAATAATAATTCGTTTCCCTCTTTCCCTCTACTTTTTCTTTCCCCCAAGCCATTCAGCGCACGTGGTTCATTAATTCCATATACAATTTGAGCCTAGCCTAGCCTTTGCTCGTCCATTCATTCACGCCTCTCCCACCCTCACTTCTATCTTTAATAATTGAGCGCGTGCCTAATTGTATACCCTTTTCCACAACTCGTAAGTCTCTCTCTCAATTTCCCTCGCAAAGCACTAACCAGCCCCGTAGCACTCACTCCCGTGTAATACTAACCATCCAAGTTCAACTAATGTCGTCTGTCGCTCCACTAACGCCGCTCAATCGCAACGTCAAGCAACAGGACCACCACCACATTTCGCCAAGAGGATCCTCTGTGGCCCCCAAAATCCCTTCCAATGGCGGCGCTGCAGACTCGTCCTTCCATGTAATGCAATCGGCTTCTCATCAGCAGCTCCGTCATGCACCCCTGCCGACCTCCTCCTACACAACCGCCCCATCACATAACAACTCGCTGCTGCCGTCGGCATTTGAATTGACCCCTCCTGACTCTCAGGTGCGCAAGCGCACCGTCGACGGGGCGCTCAAGTACATGCCGGCCACCCCGGTCAGCGCCCCGTACGCCCTGCCAAAACAGCGACAGCTCAATTACCCGCCGCCGCAGTTCGCTACCCCGCTCTCCACGGTGCCTGGCCAGCGAATCGTTTCGGCGCCATCGGCCCTTGCATCCGCACAGAGGGCCTCCGTCACCCCCCGGGATCAGATCAAGTCCGACGACGATCAGGTGCCCGATACGTTCAAACACATCAAAAACGCCCCAATCACAGACTACGCCGCATACTCAGGATACCTATCGCGGCAGAAGAAGGAAGGCGGAGACGACTCCGGCTCCGTGTGGAGCAAGGACGTCGAGGAGGCGTTCATGGAGGCGCTGCGGAAGATCCCCCGGGTCGGACGGCGCAAGATCACCATCTACGGGCGACCATGCGGCCGCAACGAGCTCATCTCGGACTATATCTACCAAAAGACGGGCAAAACTCGGACCCGAAAGCAGGTCTCGAGCCACATCCAGGTGCTCAAGCACCTGCTCAAGTCGGACCCCGAGTTCATGGCGCTCGTCGCAGACACTTCGCCCAACCAGCAGGCCAACAAGGTCGCCATTGTGTCCCCCATCTTCTCCAAGAACTCTGCGGGCGCCCGGGAACAGGAGGCCAAGCGGCAGCGGTCGAGCGGGTCCACCGACATGTTCTTTGCCTCTCCGCAGCCTAAAAACCCTGCCAACCCTTCGCTCATCTCGGGGCGAATGTCTGCCAACCCTTATTCCATGGGCCACCACCATGCGGCAGCGCTGCCTCCGCGAAGCGCGTCGACCATCCCCAACCCCATCTCGGGCTCTGGCGACACCAACGGGTCTGGCTCCGAATACCAGCCAGCCAACTTTTGCATGTGGCAGCAGGCTGCCGGGACCCGAAACGTGTTCACGCAGTTGATCCGGCCACGATTGGAGACTCCGCTCAAGCCCCAGAGCTTCAGCAACATCTCCGGCCGGTTCCCGGCAATTGCAGAGCACATCCAGTCCGGGCGCATCAAGTGCCCTCTCATCTACGGCAAGGTCAAGCTCGACGTAACTACCTCGGGCGCCGCGGTCATCAGCGGCGGTGTTCTCGACGAGTTCCGCACGGAGCTGCAGTTCCTTGCGCCGATGAAGCAGCTGGACGCCAGCGGGTCGCCCTTGGTCAAGAAGCAGGCGTCGTCTCACCGGTGGGAGGTCGTCACAACAGTGGAGACACTCGGCCGACAGGTGCTCAAGCTCGTTGAGCCGGTTGCCTCGCAGCAGAACCTTGTTCTGCGCAATGAGAAGCTGAGCATTCCATTTGCATCCGACTTTTGGGCGGCTTTCATTGCCGGGTTCAACCGCCCCGGCTGCAGCACTGACGACCAGGCCGAGACGGCTATTTCAGCCATTACCGTCGTCCAGAAGCTGTACCGGCTGCCGTCCGACTACAATGGCTCGCTGGACGAGACCGAACACGAGTGGCTCGACGCCGTCATCCTGTACGAGTTTGAAAAAGCGTCGGACGGATTCTCGGCGCGGTCCATGTTCCGCAAGCTCATTGTGCCAGAGACGACCTCGGTAGCGCCCATGCCACAGCCGTCCTTCCAGGCACCCAGCTACGAGGGCACTGTGTCTCTGCAGCAGCCACAGCCCCACCAGCCGGCGACGCTGGCGTACCAGGATGATGTGTTTGTATCTCCGCTTCCGCGACACCACTCTGTGCCCAACGACAACCTTGTAGACGCCAATGGGTTTGAGGAGCGGTCGATGCCAATGGCGCGCTCCTTCTCCGTTGCCGGGTTTGGATACCATGACCTTGGCCACGACTTTAATTCCCACGGGGCCTCTTCCAGCTCCTCACACAGCGAGCTCCACAACTATGAGATGGACGGACTGAGCATGGCTCGATCGATCACCGCCTTTGAGGACCTCGGCGCCGACGCGTGGAGTGGTCCTACCACTACTGCCGCGTTGGCGGCGGCCACTGCGGCCAACAACAGCTTTGGGCACGAGGAGTGGTACCACGGCAGCAATCACCAGGATCTGATTAACTTTACGCGCCAAAACCCCAATTTGAACGTTGAAGTCACTCCTTTTGACCCTTTTGACGACACTTCCGCTCCGTTAAAGTCCGCGCCGCCCGTGTTTCGGTCTTTTGTAGACTCGTCGAGCGACTCGGACAAGAAGGACAATGCTGAATAGACGCTGTATATTACCTGCATATAATATTTATTTCCTACTAATGCAATTTTTCATCATCATTCAAGAGCAACTCTATACGTGGTTAGTGGTAGTTAGTGGCGGAGCATCTGACGGACATTGACGTTGATGCGCTTAGAGCCTATCCAGTCGTTGTAGTCCCAAGCGGGATCCTTGCAGAGATAATCTGGGCACGAGTCGGCAAAGACTCTACCGACGCCGTGAAAGGCCTGGCGAGATTCGCCGCCCATGATTATGACGTCCCCTGAGCGGAGCAGGATCTGCAGCGGCTTTTGGGTGCGGGATTTCCCACAGTAAAATATGCAATCGCACCCTATAGATACCGAGATCAGGTCGGCATCGGACAGCTCGGCTACGTCCTGATGCGGAGAAAGTATGTCCCCCGGAGAGTAAAAGTTGACGATCGCGGCCTCCGACTTGATGCCATAGAGACCCTCCAGCAGATCAGCAAGCGCTTTCGGGAACTCTGGGAACCCTTCCGCTCCGGGCTCGAACGTCGGATAGACCTTGGCGGTCCAGTTGTACTGCCCCCCGAGCGTGATCCACCGCAATTGCTTTGAGCGGATGGCCGCGATGGAGGTACCCTTCTTGCCTGGCTCTTTATGGGACACCGTTATTTCGGCGTCTCCAGCAGTCACTGGAAAGAGGCGGAGTGGGTCTGGGCGGACATAATGCAGGTCGAGGTTAGAGAGATGCTGGGGGTTTGGTACGTAGTCCTCGACGATGGAGCCCACCAACTGGCGCTGGACACAGGGAGGGAAGAACTGGGGCATGACCCGGAGGCCCGGCAGCTCTTCAATGGAGACTACCGTTGGTGCCGCGTCTCTTATACATGAGGTGCAGGAAGCACTATGGTTGCTATTATTACCCGCGAAGGTAGCGAAATATGCACTAGAATCAATTGGAAGCGTTGCAACCACCGGAGTATAGTCGTTCGACGAGAAAAGGTGCGGGGACGCCGAATCAAGCACCTCCGGGCTTAGATCTGCTCTAGGCAGGTGCCGGTGGTGCTTGTAAAGGGGCTTGAACTGGTCTATCGTCCCCTCAGCGCTTTGCACCGTCATTTACAAAAGCACTATGTATACGGAAATAAAAGGGAGAGATCTCGAGGCGATAAGTACTGTCGTCTATCAATCTTTCATGATCTGATAATAATAAAAGTCAAATTTCAATTTTTCCATCACGTGATACGCATCTTTCGAGCCTCCAGTCACGTGATCAATTGATCGCAAAAAATGGCGAAAAACAGTGCCGAAAGGGGCCAGCGGCACTATCCGGTTGGTATATTAGCGCCGTTCTTGACAAAGCCGTGCTGAAAGAGAGCCAGCTCTTGGCCACAGTATGTAACTCCGTATGTACGGAGAATGATATTCAGGTCGGGGTACCCGCCTCTGCCAAAAAAGAACCACTGAGACTACATTGAGAAACGCACGCCTACGTATGTACGGCGCCCCTCCCCTCCCTGGCAACACTAGGCTGCATAAGGCACATCCAACCCACCTAGGAGCGCGAAGAGTGTTTAATCGACAGTCTACCAGTGTGCTATAACGCTAATCATTTGCTGAATATAGAACTACGGTGCTCAGTCGCGGATTGGGATACGGTCAAGTTAGTCACCATCACGCCAGGACTATCCGGTTTCAGTAGAGGGTGGTGAGAACTCCGGTAGGGCCGTTCATGCTTGGCCTGCCAAACGGCAAGAACGGAGAATAAACGCCGAGACGGGGTCTGTCACTTACCCGCAGCACCGACTGAGCTAGTACGCTAGTACGGCATCATTTCAGTTATCGACCATAGAAAATGCAAGTCAGACGGACGAGAGATGTAGGATGGTTTAGGAGGTGCGGTAAATTAAAGCCATTCGGCACGAGTGTGTGGCTCTGAGACCAGAATGGGATAGGCACCAAGCTGCGGGCGAGAGCGCCGTGCAAGGCATCAGGGCCAACCCGCCTGGTAGGGTGTGGTATATATGGCGGTGTGCGTGGCTATACTGCGTGTGAAAAAGAACTGAGATGCATGGTCGATATATAAGAAAACAATAGATCGCGAAATTTCATTTGCAGATACCCATTTTCATTCACCGAACCTTTTTTTTTTCTCTTCTATAGACCGCCGCATTAGTATTTGGATGGAGAGAAGGCCGCTCTACCGAGCTCGACACCACCGCTAAACATAATACCGGGTCAACTTCACCATTATTACGACGACGCTTATCGACCCGTACTCCCTGGGGTTTCTACTGGGTCACGGTCAAAAATGTATTGATATGTCCACGCTATTCCCCTGTATAGACAAGCCCGACTTTGTGGGCTGTGAGGACAGTGACTCGCCCGGCCTGGACTCCACCATGACCAGCGAGGACGAAGAAGAGGAGGAGGACCTAAAGGACATAGTAGAAGACCTCAAGGAGGAAGAGGAGGACGACAATTGTGGCGTGGAGAGTATAGGGGGGACATCTGCAGGCCATTGTAATACCAAGAGAAAGCCAAGACGCCGTATGCGCCAAAGCCGAGAGTCGGTATACGACGAGCAGACCTTGTTCAACGAGAGCCGTGAGGAGAACACTTTTCTACGGGTGGAGAACAATAGCGCCCAGGAGCCCAACTCACGATTTGAGTCGCTGGCCATCCACAATGGGCCCCACTACCGGCGGTCGCTCAACGAGTTCAATCGCGACACGAGCCCCACTACGAAAAATACCAAGCCTGCGGCACCCGCCAAGGACGAGGAGTCTGCACCGTCGCTCTTCCCGCCAATCATGGCGGTCCAGTTCGACTTTGAGAGTGGGGGCATTCCTCTGCAGCCGGACTTTTCCATTGATCCCGCAGAGCTCCACAGCCAATGATCTTATTTATTCTATTTATTTATTACTGCAATGCTTATGTTCGTTTTATTTCTTGTTTCCAAGCTTGCGTAGCTTCGTGGGATACGCTGCCATGTGAGAGGGAAGAAGAGGGGGGAGAGGGGCGTGGTGGGAGTCGTGTCCCGTCATGTAATGCGTGATAGGTGCGTTCATGTTGGAAAAGCCGAGAGAGAGAGAGAGAGTAACAATAGCCGTTTATGACTCGACGTGACTATGTGAGATAAGGCAATGCCCCCCTTAATGCTCCAGTCATGCTCGAGTAACGCTCCACCAGTGCCCCAGTAATGCACCCCTGAGAACATGTTCCATGCCTCTCAATCTTGGTTACTGCGTAACGAAAATTATCGTTGCACATGGTCGCGGTCCTTGCTATAGTTGCACACTTTGTTACACGTTACAAATAACTGTTACAAAACAGATCATACAGAAAAGAGTAGCATTAATCATCAGTCATTACGTTAGTGGGTATCTATCCACGAGTGGATTTCTGGGCCGTAGAGCTCAGCCGTGGCGCCGCCAACGCCCCTGTATCGCAGCGTTTCGAGCTGGGGCGCCTTCTGGATAAGCGTGCGTAGCGTCTCCTTGAACAGGCCCTCCTGGTCGGGACTGTCGGTAAAGTGTGCATCAACCGAGACAAGCCCGCTGAACGACACGTCCTTGATGGCACCAATGGACTTGGCCGTGACGGAGAGCCGCTCGACCGTATCGTTACTGCTGCGGCGGCGCCTGTCACACTCCTCCGGCTCACTGTCGGAGGAATAGGGCGATCCACCGGCCGGCTCGAGCGGCGGCGGAAGCATGTTAGCCGTGTACGCACCAATGAGCCGCAGCTCCTTAACCGACGGCGGCACCCAGTCAAACAGGGCCTCGTCGGCGCTTATGTCCACGTCCAGCGTCAGCTCGTGAACTGTAGTACCACAACTCGCGAGCAGCGACTTGAGCAGCTTGGCATCGACCGCTGAGGTCGTCTTGGTGCGGTCGTTCTCGACGATGACCTTGAGCTGGCAATTGGCCAGGCTCTTGTTGTAAAAGCTGCGGATCATCGTGTCCGACGACCACACCACTTTTACCGACCCACTGTTAGCCGACATGACGTAGTCTGTCGTCACATCGTCATCCCCATCGAGATCGCCCAAAAAGTACTCCCTAAACGGCAGCAAAACGTGATGCACAGACTTGGCTGCCTCGGGGAACGCGCTGAGGATGCGGGCGTTGAGGACGCTGGTCACTGGCTCACAGTAGACCGAAACGTGCCCCACGTTGGGCAGCATGGCGCTGCAGTTCTGGCTGAACCAGCCGATCTCTGGTACGGTCGTTTTGGACCACGCCGACCCGGAGAGGCTCAGTGCCGGGGTGCTCAGCGACCGCGCGGTCGCAAAATTGACCACGACCAGGCGCTCTACGCTCTCAGTGATGCCGGGGAGACCTATCGCCCGCACGTCACGGTTGAGTTCCGCAAGGCGATCCGAGGTTACCACCAGGCTGGAAGGCAGTGCAAAAACCCCTTCGTGCGATACCAGCCCGCCTACAAGCTCAGGGGTGTGGTCGCGACCGACGATGACCACTAGGTTGCGCCATTGCCGTCGTGAAATGACAAGGTGGAACCGTTTGCACACTAGTTTAAGGTTGGCCAGAGATTGCTCGTCCGCGTAGTCGAATACAGATACCAGGAGCTCTGTCGGCAGGCACTGCATTGATCCGTACAACTTTGTCTTTCTGTGGTTCGGGCGGTGGCTCCGTGGGCTGTGCCGTAGAATATTTAGCTTTTCCCTCTGCAGAGGACAGGTTTTATATCTATTATTTTTTATCCACACAGCAAATGTGTGCACTTTATGGGGGTCCGGATAACCTAATGGGATGCGGCCCGGATAAATGTTGCATAATCTGTTCCGGTTGCACCGGTGGGGACCCACTTGCATTACGTAGTGCATCGTCCATTTTCCCTGCTGGACAAATCGACAAATCGACAAAACGTCATTTTGCGGTGCTTGGTGATTTCTTGGCCGTACCCAGGGTCTGGGGCAGATCGGGGATTACCCCTCCGTGCCCGTGAGTCTTTTGGGCCCGTCATGTTGGATCATTGATAACATCCGTTGCTCTTGATTGGCGAAACTCAAAGGCTAAAAACCTTATCCCCTCGGGGGTAGTGTAAAAGGCTAAAGCAGATAGTAAGAGCAAATAGAGAATAGAATGAAAAATTGCTGCCGCCGTTGTAGTACAACCAGGGCGGTATAATAGAATGTGTCTTGGCAGTCAGGGTCGGTACGATGACCGAAGACTTGTATACTCACGGGAGGAGCGTCTCAGTGGGGTCGCTCCTCGAACGACATGCGCCAATCAAGTCTCCAGCCTGCGCCAAGTCATCGCTCTCGAAAGAGGTGATCGACGTGACCCTGGGCGATGGAACGAAGTGCAGTGACTTTAGTAGCACCAGAGAGGCCAGTAGTACCCTGGTTGGAAGTTTCCAGACAGTTGACTCTGGAGGGACCCTCGTATCCTCTCGCCAGCGAAAGCTCGTCAAGTCCTGTCTCGGTGAGTTCAAGCCGTATGTTCCAGCCTATATTTGTGAGCCTGGAGCGTACCAGTACCCAGCTACGGACCTCAACCGCCTCCTGGAGCAGTTCCAGGGCACAATCAGCGAGCAAATCTTAGCAGGGCATGACCCATATGCAAAGACGACAGCCAAGCTCAGGAGGTGGCGCAATAAACTCGAGGACCCTGACGATCGCGCCGCGGTAGACCGGCTGCTCCAGTCTAAATTATCCCTCATCACGCTCCAAAGGAACCTGGAAGGCAAGTTTATTGACGAGCACACTTTTTTCAGGAACCCAGACAACTTTGATGTCTTTGTCAATGAAATTGACAACTTTTTCATCCGACCCTCCTCGACTTCTTCTTCTTTGAACTCGCTCAGCTCTTCTGGGAACGGCTCTTCATCGTTGAATGAACCTTCATCAGGCTTGGAATCTCCCCCGGGCTTGGATTTGGAATCTCCTCCGGGCTCAGGTTCTTTGGGATCCTTGGAGTCTTCGCTCTCCGAACCCACAACCGACAGTGATAATTGCGATATTAATAGTCATTCTGTCGTATGCAGTACCGATAGATTCGGCAGCATGATCCAAACGCTCTCTGCCCGCCTTGGACGACCCAAGACTCGCATCAGTTGATGTCCTTCGGACTCCACATTCATTTTATCTCTTTGAAGAAAAAATATTTATACCCCACATTTGATAAATGATCTGATAAGATTGGACGATCGCCAATGGGCGGAGAGCCCTTGGCTGCTCCATGCAGAAGCACATACATGATACATCGACGCCGTATCGCCGATACAAAAAAAACTCCCATACGGCGTCACTATCAGTAAGATCCCCAACGGCTTTCCATACAAACCCGGTCTCCAATTATTTCAGTTTTACGCTGAGAATCGACCGTAATAACCTTACCACGATTGATCAACATCATCAAAAACGTAGATCAATAATCAGACATGAAAACACACAATACTGTCACTGGGGACCTTTGATAGGGGCAGCGCTCCAGTGAATCGACAGTTAGTCATGCGGCGCTATTTGTAAAGCTTTGAAATGCATCGGACCCCGGTTATATACCCGCAGAACAGCTATCGGGCGCCCGATTTCGTATTGTTCTGAAACTTATAAATAAAATCACATCCATAGGCCAGGAGATGCCTCTAAGGAATTTTTGATATATCTACCTGATCCGCCCCTTTGTGTAGTAAATTTTCCTTGCGCTGAGTGCTGGTGGTATTATGTCCGGCACAATTCAGCGTAAGCGCAATAGGCGCGATCTTCTCACCCTTTTCACAGGGACGGAGCCGCCACCCTTGCCTGAGGTGCCTGTAAAGTACCCAGAAGTCGAGGCTTCTCTCTTTTCGCGACTTACATTCAGCTGGATCAGTCCATTGCTTAAAGTAAGTAGTATTTTACGGATTTTAATCGTGACCTTTAACTAACCATGTTGTGTAGACTGGCTATCTCCGTACCGTTCAGGAGGAAGATCTTTACTCCCTAGAGGGCACCTCTGTCTCTTCAAAGGCATTGTACGAGAAATTCGAAAAGAACCTAGAAAAATACCGTGCCAAAGCGCAGGAACAAGCCCGTGCAGAAGGCAAACCCGAAAGTGACGTATTAAATGCACCGTTGCCAAGATTCGCCTTGATCCGTGCACTGCACGAAACGTTCTTCTATCAGTGGTGGACAGGCGGCGCATACAAGGTGCTCTCTGATGTCGCGCAAAACACCATGCCTCTGGTAACCAGACGGCTCATTAGTTTCACCGCCTATCGTGAGCTCGAACCCATTGGCAAAGGTGTCGGGTACGGTCTCGGCGTCGTCATCATGTCTGCTTTTACAGCCTTTTGTATCAACCAGTTCTTCTACCGTGCAATGAAGACTGGCGCGCAGACTAGAGCAGTGCTCAGTCACGCTATATACCTAAAGTCTTTGCGGTTGAGCAATAAGGCCCGTCTCGAGTTCAACAATGGTAAACTGACAAACATGTTGAGTATGGACTGTCATCGAGTTGATTTCGCGCTGCAATGGTTCCACTTCGTCTGGTCTTTCCCCATTTCCCTGGGCATCGGTATCGCCGTCATCGTTGTGAACATTGGAGGGCCCGGTATGGTTGGCTTTGCTCTGTTATTCATATCTTGTTTCTTGGTCGCCTTCATCACGAGAAAACTCGCCGGAATTCGTAAGCGGGTGAACAAAATCACCGACTCGCGAGTCTCGCTGATGCGTGAAATCCTACAATCGATGAAGATCATCAAGTTCTACGCATGGGAAGACGCATACAAGAACCGTGTATACGAGATCAGGGACCGTGAAATGAAAAAGATCAAATTCATGCTTTCGGCCCGAAACCTGGTCAACGCTTTCTTCGTTACTACTCCAACATTGGCTGGCTTGGTGTCCTTCGTCGTCCTCTCTGCTACCGGTAAGACCCTGGATCCAGCCTATGTTTTCTCCTCTCTGACGTCGTTCAACATCATGCGATTCCCCCTCATGATTCTTCCTTTGGGTTTGATCACTGCCGTCGAGGCGTATCTTGCTCTCAACCGAATTGAGTCTCTTCTTTCTGCGCCAGAAGCGCCAAGCTATATTGAGCACGATAATGATATGCCCTACGCTATTGACATTTTCGGCGATTATATCTGGGAGGCCGAGGACGAAAAGGCTGAGGAAAAGACTGAAGAGACAAAGACAGAGGAATCAAACGACGAGAAAGGCTCCACGTCCAATGTTTCTGATGCTACGACTGAAGACGAGAAATTGAAGGTCAACCACGAACTAACCAGAATCCACTCTCGAAATGCGGCAACTGTGACTTCGTCGATTATTGAACCTGATCCTATTGAAATCGAAGCCGACCCAGCCGACACTGTGATTGAAGATGAGCCAGAGGCCGATGCAAAGGAAAAGTCAGATGACGAAGGGTTCAAAGGATTCAGTAACCTTGATTTCAAGGTCGATAAGGGCGAGTTTATTATGATTACTGGTTCTATCGGCTCTGGTAAATCAAGTTTGCTCTCTGCTATAGCTGGAATGATGAGTCGACGATCTGGCAAGGTGCTTATCAACGGTGAGCTCATCTTTTGCGGCCAGCCATGGATCCAAAATGCCACGATCCAGGACAACATCACCTTCGGTAAGCCATTTGATCGGGAGTGGTACGATGCGGTTGTCTCTGCCTGTTCGCTTAACCGGGATATGGACATCCTCCCCGCAGGGGACCAGACCCATGTCGGTGAACGAGGAATTACGCTCTCGGGTGGGCAAAAGGCCCGAATAAACCTTGCTCGATCGGTATATTGGAACGCTGATATTATTCTTCTTGATGATGTTCTCAGCGCAGTCGATGCCCATGTCGGACAGCATATCATTGAATATTGTCTGTGTGGTCTGATGAAGGATAAGACCCGAGTTCTTGCTACTCATCAGCTTTCTATGCTTCAATATGCCAGTCGAGTGGGCTATCTTGATTCAGATGGTTCAGTGAAGGTTGCAGATTCGGTTGAAGAGCTTCGAAAGACTTGCCCAGGTTTTGACCGTCTCATGGAGTACAGCCACGAAGAGTCTAGTGAGCAGGAGGAGCAGCAAGAGGAGGAGGACGTTAAGGAAGAGGTAGTGGCTGAGAAGAAAGAGGTCACTGCAAAGAAACCCGTCGACGGGAAGCTCATGCAAGCCGAAGACCGTGCCACGGATGCGGTTAGCTTGAAGATATACATGCAGTATTTCAAGCTGGGTGGAGGCTTTTTGTCGTACGGTATGATTCCTGTTCTCATTATTCTCATGGTATTGACTACATTCACTACTCTGTTTACAAACACCTGGCTGTCCTTCTGGACTGGCAATAAGTTCGCTGGTCGAACCGAGGGCTTCTATATTGGTATTTTCGTGATGCTTGGTGTCTCCTCTGCCATTCTGTCTTTCTTCTTTTTCCTCGTGCTGACGCATATTGGCAACTTGACCAGTCTCAAGCTCCATATTGCTGCTGTTGACAAGATTCTCCATGCGCCAATGTCCTTCTTTGACACTTCACCAATGGGTCGTATTCTGAATCGGTTTAGTAAGGACACTGACACTATGGACAATGAAATTAGTGATCAGGCCCGGCTGTTCTTGCTTTCGTTCTCCAATGTCATCGGCGTGTTCATTTTGGTTATTATTTATCTTCCGTGGTTTGCAATCGCGTTGGTTGGTCTCATGGCCATTTTTGTTGCCGCGTCGAAGTACTACCGTGCTTCTGCTCGAGAGATTAAGCGTCTTGATGCCCTTGGCCGATCCTATGTCTTCTCGAATTTTGGCGAGACTCTGAATGGTATTGCCACTATCAAGTCGTATAGCGAGGAGGACCGATTCATCAAGTTGAATGAGAAGGCGATTGACCGAATGAATTCCGCTTATTACCTCACTATCGTAAACCAGCGATGGCTTGGCCTACGGCTTGATTTCATTGGTGCTTGCATTACACTTGTTGTTACAATGCTCTGTGTTACTGGTCAAATGGATATTGACCCGTCGTCTGTTGGTTTGGTTCTGTCATCACTTCTCCAGATTGTCATGATGATGTCTCTTATGGTAAGAGAAATGGCAACTGTAGAGAACAACATGAATAGTGTTGAACGGTTGTACCACTATGCCAATGACGTTGAACAAGAGAAGGCCCATTATTTGCCCGAAGACAAGCAGCTTGAGGCAGCTCAGTGGCCAGAGCAGGGTGCCATAAAGCTCAACAATGTTACTATGAGCTACAGACCGGGTCTGCCGGCCGTGTTGAAAAATGTTTCGCTGGATATTAAGCCCGGCGAGAAAATTGGCATTTGCGGTAGAACTGGAGCGGGCAAGTCTACCATCATGGTTGCGTTGTACCGAATTGCTGAGCTGACTAACGGTACTATTGAGGTTGATGGTGTCGATATCGGACAAGTTGGTTTGCACGAACTTCGGTCGAAGCTCTCTATTATTCCCCAGGACCCGGTGCTTTTCCAGGGCACAGTGAGGAGCAACGTTGATCCGTTTAACACGTGCAGTGACATGGAACTGTGGGATGCGCTGAGGCGATCGTGGCTCGTTAGCGATACCAACTCTAAATTCACGCTAGATAGCAGTGTTGATGATGATGGTGCGAACTTCAGTCTGGGTGAGCGGCAGCTGCTTGCATTGGCTCGCGCTCTTGTGCGAAAGACCAAGATCCTTGTTCTCGACGAAGCCACCTCATCCGTTGACTTTGAAACCGACAGCAAGATTCAGACCACTCTTGCAACGGAGTTCAGCCATTGCACTGTTCTTTGCATTGCTCACCGTCTGCGCACAATTCTTGGATATGACCGAGTTTTGGTTATGGAGGCTGGTGAAGTCGCAGAGTTCGACCGGCCAATTGACCTTTTCAATAAGGAAGACAGTGTGTTCAGGTCTCTTTGTGACAACTCTGGCATTACCATTGAGGACTTTAACCAGTTGGATCAGGCCAATTAGTCCTTTTGATAAGATTTAATAAGTAATTATTCCTACCGTATGTGAATGCGTAGAACCAATAGACGTTTCAGTTTACGATCCTAGAAGAACGACGAACACGGTGTGAAATAAATAAATAGATTCAAAAATAAATAAACGCAATAAATAGTCTACTGTAAAATACCAATGGTAAATGAGATATATGTCTAATGCAGGTTATAATGGGTTATCAATGGAGAATGCCGGGGCCATCGACTAAGGCCTCAAGCTTATCCATTGGAGGGTTGTTTAGCAAGACATGGAAATGCTCCAAAGCCCTAACACTTTGTAGTGCCTTCCAATTCTTAAACCACAAAACATCCTCCTTCTTCACGCCGAGGTTTTCGATAAATGTCCGTGTGACATAGGCGTCAATCTTGGCAAACGCCTCTGGGGTCAGCTTGCCCTCTTCGTCTGCCGGGATTGGCGACTTTGACCAGATCACCATGTGTTTGATATGAGGCTCTACTCCGTAAGGGAAGTCGTTGAACAGGATTTTGACATCCGATTCCTCTTCCAGGCATTCCTCATTAGCCGGGGCAATTGCGTCAATTTCCGCCGGGCTGGACGCCCACTTTAGTCTCTCCAGCACGATGAACGGCAAAACACCGCCATACTCAACCTTGAACCGGTGTTTGCACTCGAGGTAGTATTTCAATTCAGACGGCTTTCGGCTCAGCTTGGCCAGATCCATGCAACCTATAGTGTGTTAGCAAGAACCATGCCTGCAGGCAGTTACATACTGATGATCTGCTGCAAATCTGCCCAAGTGAACGGAACAAAGTTAGAATCTCCGAGCTCAATTATCTTCCGATCCCGCTCATCGATAACGAACTTTTCCACGGTAGCAGTGACAGTAGTAGTTTGTGCAGTCATTCTGGTGCTCTCTCGCAAGCCTGAGGTGGAGGAGAGGGAAAAGAAAAACCAAATTGGGCGAGGCTCTGATCTTATTTAAATCTTTTCCACTTGACTCACCTCGTGGGCTATCTGTAGCGTTGTAATGTTGTATCGGATCCCGCGGGAAAATGTCACCTTTACTCATCACATTCCCTTTCTGCCCCTGCGGCTCATTGCAGATCACGATTTATCTCAGCGACATACGCACATGCTATGCAGGCCAGAAGACAGTCAGATGTGGATTAGCTATTGATACATTGAAAATTTTCTGAGTTTAATCATGAGCTTTTCATGAATAGGATTTGTTGATAGGTAGTGACCCTTCCGTGGCTTGGAACTCTCAGCCCCATCGGACTTGGCCAACAAGTCTTTTCCGGCCCATAATCCCACCCATTTGGGTAAAATTTGCAGGATTTACAGCAGGCCTGGGCAGAAGAGAGGCGGAAGGGTTTTAGTTTTTTAATACGTTATGGGCCTAGGCTGGTTAAGTCGAAGTTGCTGATATTTTTTAAGGCGTTAAAAGGTTAAAATGCATTCTGGTACCCACCTACAGTAAAGAGATAAGAGTCAAACTTGTGCACTAAAAATACCCCACGAAGTGCTTAACCAAGACGGCGCCCTCTGATAACCCACAAAAGTTGCGATAGCTATGCTAAAGATTGCTGCGTCCGCCGCAAATTCCAAGGACGCTATCGTCCGCAAAGAGCCAACTTAGCTGCCTAGAAAAAGGTGTACATCCCACAGCTAATTGATAACTAATTCATATCCTGTACTGCCCATTGTGAAGAGTATAGCTAATGATGATTGAAACGTGTAAAACCCACGTGGTATACGTTTTGTGGGGGTGGTACTTTACTGTTGGAGCCGTGCGCTGTGGGGCTCGTGCCGCACGCGCCGCATTTTCCAAGGAAAAGAACCGCTTTAAAAATAAACAAGACCACAAGAACCAGCTTTCTAAACGGATGGAGATTCTAGTACATAGTAGCTTTGGTATTGAAGACCCGGAGGTTGCAGAAGAACGCATCAACAAATGCGCAGAACTCCTTGCGGAGATGTTAATAAGAAATGGGGAAGAAGATGCTACTATTAGGGCTTGCTTGGAATTTTGCTCTCGAGATCCACCTAGCTGGGCTGACGAGGGAGGATATTTATCGGTGTCACCCTCTTCGTCCTTCTCTTCGCCTTCTCCGCCACTCACTCCGTCTCTGCCTTCACAACCCGGGCCAATTACAGTATGCATTCCATCAATTAAGCCCGGTGCAGCGTATATGAGAGTATGCGTTCCTGAGCTCGAAGAGAGATATAAAATTTCGAAGGAGCTGCTTTTGGGTTGTATTGACGCCATGAATATGGCCCGGAGCAAGATTCCTATCAGCATTGCATCGCTCGAAGTCTTCAAGGCCACCCATTACTACAGCGATGAAGTCCTAGAATCCGCTGTTGAACGGGCCCAGGAGCTATTGGCGAAGAAACGAGCACCGATTGTACTGAACCAGATGAACTCGAAGCTCTTCACTCCTCGGGACCTCTGCTTGAAGATGTGCAGTGCCGATGTTGTGGCCAAAGATTACATGAGGAGAAGCGAAATGGCTCCATTAACTGCAGGCGACTTGTCTCTCTCGGTCTTTCAGCGACGGATTAAGGACCTTAGGGGTACGGCAGAGCTATCTCTCGCCGAAGTGCCTCGTCCGCGTCGAGAAATAGTCCGTAATCTCCCTGGTTACCCTCGAAGCTCTAACGAGTCTGACTTGGACCTTCTTCATGCTCGATTCAAATACGCAAGGGTGCAAGATTGGTATGAGATAGGTATGGCCGAGCCTGCGCTAGAGAAGCTGAGAGATCACTACCGGTACATGGCCAACAAGTTTTACCACATAGAGATGATACGGGAGGACAATCTGAGGAAGGAGAAGATGCGGGAAGAAGAAAAAGAGGACCGAGCAGAGAGGAAGAAGCAGGACAAGAAGGAGAAGAGAGATAGAAAGCTGCACGAAAAGCTACTTGTCAAAGAAGAAAAGAGGCGCAAGAAGGAGCAGAAAAAGATGGAGAAGGAACTGCGGCAAACCCTACGGGGCAAACGGAAGGTCTACGAGAGACTTTCTGAGGGGCCAATTGGCGCGGACGAAAGTCTAGTGAAGCTGCTGGAGGAGCCGCCCACTTTTACCAGTGACGACAATGGTAAAAAGGGTAAGGAAAGGGTGACAAGGGTTACACGAGCCAGTACTGCCCCAGCTGCCGAGTCGTCGTTGAGAGCCATTGAGACTACGCCTTCCACAGTGCGCCAGGCTGAGAGCGGTGTAAGCAGTGGGTTGCGAGCGCTCTCCGCACTCTTCAAGAGACCGGAGGAGACTGTAACGGACGTTGAGGCGGGGGTATCTACCGAGATTGACTGGCTGGTACTTGAAAGTGTTTGAAATTACTAATAAACACCATCTCTGGCTACTCATTACATGCTGTCTTCAACTGAACTCCACAATTTAATCGATGAGCTGCTCAGCGCTGATTGATAAGCTGACGGGAGAGACGATGTCTAATGAGCTACAGTGAGACTACACATGATCAACAGGGAGTTTATCCGAGTCTCATCGGCTAATTTCGATATTCACCCGCTAACTCCATTTCTATTTCCATGCCGTATTTATTATCCAGTTCTTGTACCCCAGAGTCCTATTAATTTAATGCTTAATGGTTTTATCCGGCAATGTCAGAAGTTAGCCCCTATCACAGAGCCTATGCGTCACGCATCTTTATTTAAGGTGGACAATTAGCATTGTAATAGCCTTGCAAATAGCCAAATTACCCCCGGATTAAATGGACAAGGAGTACGGCGGTGGGGTCCGCCCCACTCGATGGACGCAGAGTATCGGCAGCCTATCCGCGAAACTCCGCGCATGCCGTACATGTGCAGCATTAACCGGTCATACTATCCTGCAACTATGGCTGTTCCTTCCGTGGGTAACGTTGTGTTCCGCGGTACAGTGTAGTATTCTGTGGTTGCACAATCATACCCGGGGCTGTAGGATGTAGAGCTTCATTACACATTTTCCGGTCCTCGACATCTGAGGCATTAACCTTTTCGGTATTTTTAGATTGTATGTACTCTGACCACGTCCCAGCGTAATATAGGGGGGATCGCCGGTATGGGTTGTAGCACGGTGTGGGGGTTGTCGGTAATGTACGATGATGAACGGTGTAATGGAGCATTAAATGGAACAAAACAATTAACCATAGAAGTAAAGAAAACTAAAGAATCAACAGATTAGACCGACTCAACGTGGGAAGTCTCCTCACGCTTCTCCTGGAGTCGAGCTGGAACGTCATTAGCCTCGTAGTCGCCAAAGACGACGCTGACCTCCTCGAGGGTGTACCCCTTGGTCTCTGGGAAGAGGAAGTACATGCCGGTGACCTCAATACACATGCAGCCAATGAAGACAATGTAGTATCTCCAGGAAATAGCCTCCATAGCAATTGGGTTGACGAAACCATTGTACACCAAAACAACCTGGGTGACCAGGTTGACGTAGGTGATACCCTTGGCTCGCAGGTAGTATGGAAGCACCTCAGTGATATAGAGGTATGGCAGACCGTTAAGGCACACGTTGTAGGCGGCGTAGAAGAGGAAGATCATGGCAAGCACACCCTGGCCCAAAGCCTTCTGCTCGAAGTTTCGCTGTTCGTTGATGGCCGAGAGAACGGTCCAGATGGTGAAGATGACGATCATGCAGACGAGGGTGCACAGGAAAGTAGCTCGTCGTGGCAATCGACCGACAATGCAAGCAGAGATGACGGCAGTGCCCAGGTTGTAGACCATGAGGCCACCGTTGATGACAAGCTGCTGGGTAGCGGAAGTGATGCCAATGGAGTTAAGAATCAGATGCAGGTAGTAGGAGACAAGACCGTTACCGCACAGCTGCATGGTGATTGGAATAAGAGTGATGATAGCGAGTCGGTGTCGGTTGGCCTTGGTTCGCAGGAACTCCATGTAAGTAGCCTCCTTCTGGAGCTTCTCGGCCTCGATGGTCGCGACGATCTCGGCAAGCTCAAAGTCGATCAGGTCCTTGGCGATAGCCTCGTTGCTGCCGCCGTGGTACTTGAACAGAACTTCTCGAGCCTCCTCATATCGGCCCTTGTTGACAAGGAATCGTGGAGACTCTGGCACAAAGTAGGTGGTGACAAGCTGGACCAATGGGAGGGCACCCTGGATGAGGGAAGGCAGTCGCCAGGACCACTCACCATGCATGAAGTAGGTGCCGTAGGTGACCCACGCGGCAATGAGCGCACCGAGGTACCACAGGGTGTTGTACACGGCGGTAGCAACACCTCGGTGGGCTGGGTAAGCCAGCTCAGAGATAAGCGAAGGAGAGCCGACGACGGCGATCAGAGAGCCAAAGCCCAAAAGCATTCGGGCGATAAGGAACATGGCGTAGTTCTGAGCAGCGGCCTGCAGCGCAGCGCCGACAACAATGATGCCAGAGCCAATGAAGATACCCCACTTTCGGCCCCACTTGTCGTTGACCCAGGCACCGATCGGGAAAGCGATGATACCACCGAAAGTCGTACCGTTGGAGAGGGCACCAAGCACGGCGCCCGATGGGGAGCCAAAGTAGGACTGCCAGTCGGGGAGGGACTGGAGACCGTTCAACATGGAACCGTCGTAGCCGTTAGTAGTGGCGGAGAGCATTGGAATGAAGAGCAGGATGTTGAGCCAGAGCAGATGGGGCACTCTGTACCAAGGCTTGCCGTAGTCGGGCAAGAACTTTTCCACCTCATCCTTCTCTGGGACCTCGTGGGCCTCAGCTTGATTGCTGTGCACGGATGGAACTTTCTCGCTCATTTGTGTGGATGGAGAGATATCCCTGGAATGTCGTGAAAATGTGAAGGATTATCTGCTACTTTTATATACCCCCCATGTCTCCAGATGCACCCGGGAACGAGGGGTATGAAAAGGCGGGGCACCTTCCTTTCCCTTCCTGCGGTGGGCGTACGGCTGCTAGGAAGCTCCATCGCGATCTCCACGCAACTTGACTGATGCGTTGTAACGGCGAAAGAGGCGGCACTATGCGTCACGGTGCGCATGCCTTTTTTTTGTTGAGGCCCCGCTATTCCAGTGCATGTAGGTATTGCTGGCGGTTACCAGGCAACAGAAAAGCCGGGCAGTATGCCTGGGGAGCAATCCTGGGGTGGGCAGGTTCCCCAGATTCCCCAGGTTCCAGAGACGGCTCTCGGGTATGATGGGTTCGGTACATGGCCTGCATTATCTTCCAGCTGAGCAGTCGAGGCCCATTTACGGCTAAATTCAATCCGGGGGGAGGAAGAAATACCGTTGAGACATGCGGGGTAGAGATTGCCGGAGAATTGGAGTTAGATTTTTGCCGCGATTTTTACCCGTGCATCTTACAACGGCAGAAACGAAATACGGTTAGCTCACACTGCTTAATCGGATTACACAGTACAGTGCTCGCTGCTTGAATAGATTGTACAGCTTGCAGTTGGATTACACGTATACAGCTCATACCGCTTAGATCTATGTACAGTTTATGCAGCAGGCTGCCGGTATATCTAGCTATAGCTCTTCGACTGGTACACATGGCTACATAGCCATTGACGGGCAAAAGAAAGCTTTTTTTCGGTGATAGTCGATGGGTTTAGTGGATGCAAAAAAATATTGTTAACAAGGCTTGGTTCTCAGCTGGAGACCGTGCCATTGGGCAATCTCCTCCTTGAGAATCTCGTTCACCAGCCGGTGCTGCTTCACCGTCGTTAATCCCTTGAACTTGGGTGAGTGAATCACAATAGCAAACATGGACCCACATCCCCCGGAGATATCCCTTACGTCCAAGTACTCCGGCTCAAGTTCGCCGTTTAATTTATCATACAGCTCCCGTTCGTATTCTCCGAGCGATGCCCTGACGTCTTGGGCTGCAGCCCCACTCGACATTACTGGTCGGCTAAATGAAAATCCTCGCACTGGTGATGAAACCAGCATGGCTCCTCTAACGGTTCTGAGTCCAGTCGTTCGGGCCGCCAGGATGCTCCTTGACAGCAGCAGCCTACTCATCGATCTTCTCAACATGGTATATCTGATCTTTCCAAAGTTGGGCTTGTGATCTATAACTCTATCTGTAAACCGACTAAAGCTACAGCTCAGGGGGAAAAGGTGGAGGTTGATGACAAACTGAAATCGATTTGATCTTATTCAACTCCACTCTTAATTTTTCATGATTAATCCCATGGTTTTCCCTCGTTGGGAGATTTTCGCCTGCGCACGCACGGCTATCCTTTTACCCAGGTCGCATTGCTTGTGAAGACGCTGTAGATTAGTTAAACAATGCATTGAGCTCACATATGGTCTCTCCACCTAGCTGCATTTCCCCTTTCTTTCGTGTGTGATTTTTAACCGGCTATTCTTATCTTGGCAGACGCCCAGAGGCAATCAGGGTCCAATACCAACTAGCGATTTCAGCCGTAAACGAGGATCAATGTCTTGCAGTGGGCACATCGGCTGCGGAGATGCTACAGCACCATACAGAGCAGCGCGTAACTTGTCTGCGGGCGTGTCAGGTCATCCCCCTTGGCAGGCAGAATACCCGGGCGACGCCGTAGATTTCTCCTCCGTAAAATCACCGTGCCGCATTCCGTGCGACTGGCCGAACTATGTCGATCACACGGGGTAACTGTTAGATTGAGCCCCGTTCTTTTTTTACGGGACCAGTTAAAACACTTCCTGGGGTAGCGGAGATTTTCTTTATTTTTAAAAAAAACGGCATTTTTCTCTGCATCCTGAAACATGTGAAGCTGGTCCTCTGTCTTTTTGATCAGGTGGAGTATTCAACTACTGCCTGGTAGGTATGTACGTAGCGCTGCCAATCAGGTGGAGATGCTACGAATTAATCCCGGTACTCTTATGCTTAAGCATTACGTACGATTCGGCCAGTTACATGATTGATCTGGAGGTGTAATTGAAAATTGTCAGGCATTAATCTGGCTAAGGCAGGTGAATTCATCATGATAGTCATTAAGATATTCAAAAAAAGTTAACTTTTTGATAGATACATAAAAAGATCGAAAAGACCCATTTACTCCTCTCGGAAAAGAGCCTCTCGCTTCTCCTGGGCTCGCTGGGCCTTTCGCTCTCGAGCGGCCTTGTTTCGGATTCGTCGAGCCTCGGCCTCGTCCTTGAGAGCCTTCTCTCGGAGAGCCTCAGCCTTGGCCTTGATGACGTGCTCAATCACCTGTCGCTTGTGCTTGAAGGAGTTACCCTTGGCAAGCTTGTAAAGGGAGTGGTAAAGGTGCTTGTCAATCTTGCCGTTGTCTCGGTACTTGGCAAGGACTCGTCGAATGACTCGGAGTCGTCGCATCCACATAACAGAGGATGGCATTCGAGCCTCAGCGGTACCCTTTCGCTTACCGAAACCAGTGTGTCGGCCGGCTCGCTTAGCCTCAAGAAGGGCGTTGGTTCGGGATCGAGAGTGGCCAGTAGCTGGCTTGGCAATGATCAAACCATCAGCAACCATCTTTCGAACAGCCTGTCCTACAAAATCCTGTTAGACATTGAACATAACAAATCTTACCAAAGTTCAAAATTTCACCCCTCCCATTGATAATAAACCGAGATTAAAAAAAGTTAAGAGTCGTTTTTTCAAACACATAAATGGGTGAGTATGTCTACAACAACGAACACACAAAGGTGCTGCAGGAGTGCAAAACATATCAGAGACCATTTGAGCTGATTGTCATTCAGCCTACTCACTCAATCATGACAACGTCAAAATTGAGCAGCGAGACGCAAACAGAACTCGACCCTCCAAAGAGAACATCAAGCCTGCTACGTATTATTATTCTGGGAAAAGACAACACACACTCGCTTTTTTAAAAAACAACCCCCAAAGTCTTTTTTTCACCTTTTTATTAAAATGGTAAAAATTCTTTTTGACCTTTGGTAGCCTTTTGTCTCCACTTACGAGAGTTGGCGTTGCCAATTTCAGTGGACTCATTTGGGTCCAACCAGATCTTTCGCTGACCGACGCCAAGGACATCGGCAGCAAGTCTCTTCTGAAGTCGAAGGTTAGGCATTTTTTATTTTTTAGTTGGTCGTCGTTGTTGGTCGATGATGAGAGAAAAGAAGGAGTTTTTCTACCCTCAAAATTTTTTGTCAAACTCCCGCTCTCTGTGACTTGCGCACGCACAGCCTTACTCAAGATTCGTCACTGTGACAACAATCTCGTCACTCCCAGCCTGAAATATACTTATCTGGCAGTACATATCAGAATGAATCTTCTTGTGTGCGCGCAATCGCCCTCATCGTGACTGCTCTCAAGGATACTCCGGTGCAGACAACAGTAATCCCAGCTCACTTCTTAAAGTAATCTTTTCTAAGACAGAGCCGCATGCGGCGTTTATCTGATTTGCCAAGGGTTAGGGGACAGCAAAAAAATTTCGATCTTCGAGGCACCCAACCGTTCAAACTGATAAACCCCGAAACTAAACTAATCACCAAATAAATAAACGATGGGCAAATCTCTGAGAGCAAAAACCAAGGTCAGAAACCGATGCATTAAGCGGGACGTCGTATACGGCCCGAACGAGAAGGCCCGAACTGAGCGACTTGCCGCCAAGCTTGGCTCGATTCCAACCGAAGATAAAATGGAAGCCGATAAGCCTGAGGAAGAGGAGGAAAAGATGGAGGAGGATAAGCCAAAGATCTCGACTAGTGGATGGAAGGGCTCGCGAAATGACGATTTCAAGAAGAACCACAAGAAGCGACAGAAGAAGAAGAACGCTTTGGTCTTCAAGAAGAAGTTCAACAAGAAATAACTTGTGTCCCTGCATTTTCCTAACTGTATTTTATTCACGACAGGCATATGACTCTCAAATATCATGAACCTATATATTAATATCGACTGACCCGCAGCATTCTTGCTTCGACTACCGTTACATTTTTCTACATTGGTGTCAGAACCTTTGACAAGATGATTGATGAATAAATAAATAATTAGCAATTCTAAAGCAAGATTAGCAATAC
Organism: Blastobotrys illinoisensis; assembly: GCA_030558835.1. Classification (NCBI taxonomy): domain Eukaryota; kingdom Fungi; phylum Ascomycota; class Dipodascomycetes; order Dipodascales; family Trichomonascaceae; genus Blastobotrys; species Blastobotrys illinoisensis. Next base: position 59,318 of record JAKTQJ010000054.1, on the reverse strand, counting down.
AAATGTGACGGATGCAAAGATTGAGGCGAGGATTTTGCCTGGGAAAGCAATCGGACCAACAGTCGGGTTGGCACGAGTCGAGCCTGCAATCATTCGAGATGGCGAGGCGCTGGCCTCCGAAGAAATGAGGCTAGTATGGATCGGGTTAGAGACATCGAGTGTAAATACATGGGTTCCCGACAACTGGCTATACCGTTGAGCAATTCCTGAGCAATTGGGCTGGGAAATCGTCGCAACGATATCGTCTGGAACATCGACTACTGTAACAATGTCAATATCGGTCAGATTGTTGATGATAACGTCAATATCCGATGTCGCTTGAGGATCCAGAGTGCTGATTGTTCCAGGAACAGTATCACTGTCATTTGGCAGCGTGACGGTAGCTTTCTTGTCGCCAGTCGTAAGCGTTAATGATTTCGGAAGCTGCACTTTGGCCTGGGCAATGCCCACCAGGCTCTGCTCACGGTCCATGACAATGTAAAGCGATGCAAGCGTAGAGCTCCCGAGGCTGGAATAGCCCTGAATTTCAGATGGAGAGAAAGCAAGTATACAGGCAGGTGTTCCATCTTCAAACAAGAACGCTTGGCCGCTCTCCTTGTCGTACATGGTATAGAGCAGGTCGTCCAATGGAACCTCAAACCGGACACCATTAAGAAACAGGCTCATGTACCCCGACACAGATTTTATGCTGCAGTCTACTGCCCAGACGCCAAACGTGTCCTGGTACACGGCATTCAGCTGGGATGCAAAGTCGACAATAAGCGAGTAAGGGAGGTAGTTGAAGAATCTCGTAGTATCCAACAACACTGGAGCCTGCATGCCGTTCTTGGGTACATACTTTTCACCATACCGGCCATGAATCGATATGTTTGTGAGAGTAACAAACGGGTTAACCACGGTCTCATCGCCGTCAGTCCTGACAAAGGGCATGAGGTAGACCTTGCCGGAGAACTTGGACCGATCGAGGCCGCCAAACAGAGCCAGTCCTTTCTTATGCATGTTGGCCTGTCCGTTCTCTGGTGGGTCGCTCATGTCGCCCATCCATAGGGAAACTGTTTGGCTCTTGAGATATCCTTCCTCATAGAGTGATGCAATAAAGTCGTCGTATGTTTCAGCGCCAGTGGAGACTCCTTGGGTATCCCGCATACCAATTCCAAGCCTCCCTGAGCGCATGAAATAGAGGAGGTCATCGGTTTTGTTGGCGAGACCGAACTGAAATCCCCCGAGGGTGATGTTCTGACGCTCACCGTCCGTTTTCGCACTGAGTGTAAAGTTATCTGTAGCATATGTGCCCGCCACAGATGATTCATCGAGAAATGTGCGGTTAAATTGTGCATCCAAGCTCTTAAATGATTTGGACACGGACGAATTAAACAGCCTTGCGTTTGTGCAAAACTTGGAAGCGTCCAGGTTTTCCAAATACTCGCTGCGGTCCCCATCAACACACTTTTTGACAGCGTCCGCATCTGTTATCCATGTATCGCTTGACGAAGTGTCGAGCACGAGATCGTACTGGTTCTCCGGCGATCCAGCGCCGACCTTGATATTATAGTGGAGAGACATGCCCAAGTACACTTCCTCGTATCGCGGCGCCCCTTCCGGGAGTTCATTATCGACGACGGCCCGCTTCAGCAGCGACAAGCCTCTGCCATGGTCCGGTTCCCCGGGGCCAAAGTAGATGCCCCGCTTAGTGATGTCTTTGGCCGTGAACTTGGTGAGCAGAGCGTTCTGGCGCAAAGAGATCTCCTTCTGCACCACCCCTGACGGGATGTTCTTCTTAGCCTCGACTATAGCGAGCAGAAGCAAAAGCCAGGCCCAGACCCAGGCTCCTAGCAGTGCCAGCATCGCCTATAAATCAGATAAAATGAATGAATAAAATAGCGAGAGGCAGTATAGCTCTTTGCAAAGCGAAAAGAGAGTGTGTGTGAGAGAGAAGGGAGGGAAAAAATTGATAAATTGATCTGTGCAGGGCCGATGTCCTACTTCTCTCGCGTTAATGATGTCACTCCGGTTGTTTACCATCTGCTTGGGGGGAGACGTATTCTTCGCTTGGCGCGAACTTTTTTTTTCATTTCCGCAAGACACCAGCATAATTACGCGGGACGCGCGTACCAAACCCCATGGGAATGGCCAACCATTACCCCGTGTAGCAGGCTCTAGGTACACAGGAGGTCTACGGCGGTGCGGGTAGGCCCCAAGAATGAAATCATGTCTCCGACGTAACAGTGCAGACGCAGTTTGTACACAGATGAGGGTGTCCGGCAGCATGCATAGGCATGTCCGAATTAGCCGGTACATTAATCCACAGCCTGCCACATGCACATTTCTACATGTCAGGCGCATTGCTTTGCTAAGCAAATAATATTCCATCGAACCACTGCACAGGTATTGCGGTAGTACATGCAATACAGCAATTGGAATCCATGCCCGCCAAGTCGCCAAGACGGCCGGTCGTCGATTCAAAGTCGTAATGTCGGGTGCGGCTGTGCAACCTCCCAATGACGGAAAACGACTTGGCCTTTTCCCCCTTAGCATTTGGCTCGACGTTAAGACAGCGAGAAAGGGAAGGGTATCGGAGGTTCTCCGCGTAGCATCGCTCTTTTAGTTGGCCCAGTCATATAATACGCAATGACTGCTAACAGAGAAATAGAGCTGGAGGCTCTGATAGAGGAGGAGGGAGGAATCAGCTCGAGGCAGCTGTCGCCCGAGGCTGTAGAGCGGTTTTCGCTTCAAGAGTCGCGACAACGACGGCTTGTCCGTGCTGCCGCGACGGGCGTGCTCATCCTTGCATGGTATGCTTTTTCAATTACCTTGTCACTGTACAACAAATGGATGTTCTCCACAGACCACCTCAACTTTCCGTTCCCCGTCTTCGCAACATGTCTGCATCAGGTGGTTCAGTGCCTGCTGGCACTTGGCGGTCTCTACATGATCAACTCGTCCACCCGCCCGCGCCATCCTGATGAGAACTTGCCGTGGAACGAGTATTTCTCGCGCTATGTGCCGTGCGCTATGGCTAGTGCGGGCGATATCGGTATGGGCAACGTTTCCCTGCGGACAGTGACGCTGACATTTTACACCATTGTCAAGTCCTCCAACCTTGGTTTTGTTCTCATGTTCAGCTTCTTGTTCAAGCTGGAAAAACCCACATTGCGCCTCACGTGCATTATCGGCGTCATGACGGTGGGAGTAATCATGATGGTCGCCGGCGAAACCGAGTTCAAAGTGGCCGGGTTCCTTCTGGTTTTAGGAGCTGCTGCATGTAGCGGCCTGCGGTGGTCGCTGACACAAATTCTGTTGCGGAGCCCTGCACGCAGCTCTCTGGAGCAGACAATTGATGAAAACATGCCGCCAACCTCGCCTGTTATTGCCCCGCAACGTTCGACGAGCCGCAGCTCATCAATTGTGGGAGATAGACCGGCGCTTGGGCATAATAAACGCGCCTCTGTGTCTGAGAGCAATCCTGTAGTGACGATTCTCTATCTATCTCCGCTCATGGGTGCGTGCCTCTTTGTCGTGTCAATGGTGCTTGAGGGTCCACGGAAAATTATTGGGTCCGAGTTCTGGGATAGGGATTTCATTTTCTCGCTCATTGTGCTGCTTATCCCGGGTATAATTGCATTCTGCATGACGCTAACGGAATTTTTGATTCTCCTTGAAGGATCTGTGCTGACATTGTCGGTAGCTGGTATCTTCAAGGAGCTTGTCACGCTTGTGTTTAGCTCAATTGTCTTTGGTGACAAGCTGACACTTGTTAATTGCATTGGGCTCATCACGACCCTTCTGGCGATTATTGCATACAATTGGTATAGATTTACTGAACCTTGACGACTTAATCTTATGACGTTCTACTACTAATCAGTGTAAAAATTACCAGTACTGTTATATTGGCATGTGAAGAATTATAAGGTAGTGACGAAGTGCGGGAACCGGTAGTTATAACTATCTATAACATCGCAAGTGAGACAAGGCGACAATTCGTCATTCCAGAAGATGAGGTCTGACATTTTCTACCCCAGCTCCGAATTATCAAGAATTACCCTCACGTAGGCTTTGAATTACGGTACGATCCCAGGAAGCTGCGGGGTGTGCTACCAATGAAATCATTTTGCAATCACTTTGATCTCGATAATACTGTACAGGCACCGGTACGTTAAATTTAGTTTCTGGGACTATCGATGTAGAGAAAGCACTTGACTCGTGTCTCATCAGAGGCCAGCAAATGTATACAGTAGGAGATTTAAAAATTAAATCAGGTTCACTACGATGACTATCATACTGTTGCAATCTTATGTGTAGACAACTACCAGGCACAATACCAATGTTAGTATGGACGCAGAGGCCAATTGGATGCCAATTGATAAGTTCCTCTGGGTTTAAAAGGTCCAATATAATGTTTTGATTACCTACAGATCGTACCGGTATATATAATTGGTATAATCTATATACAGCCGGAATGAATTTGTTCTCAAAATCAAACAGGCAATTGGGTATACTTACCTCGCAAAGCCCGGGAGTTGGCAAAGCACCTGCTGACGGGGGATAAATCTCCGGCCCTGAAGTATTTTTACCGGTGTAGAGAGGTTCTTCTGGAAATTCGCCTCGGCCCGATGCTGCTATCGGATAACAAATCACGGCATGCATATTTACCGAAATCGTCGCTATTTATCGCACTTGGCTATACTTGGCTACTACCGTAATTAAATGACCATATACCAAACCCGAATGGCGTATTGATTTCCCGCGGTGAATACAGGAACTGCAGGATCATATCATGCCATCCAACCCGTGGGTTACGCGCCTTCTGTAGAACAATATCCCACTCGCACTTGAGCGCACTACTGTATAAGGCCTGCGGCGGAGGTAAAATCTCATACGGAGCGGCCTGCAATTTATTACCACGGTCAGCAGGGTATCTGCGCCCAAGAGATAGCAGCCTTAAATGCCTGGTTTGAGAGCAAGGTACGCTATGATAAGAAGTTTGTTGGTATCACTGCAGGGACTTTTAACGGTTTTGTTTCAAAAATCTGGCCGAAAATTCGAAACCAACTGTAGGCATGCCGTGCCATTATGCCCGTCGGGGATGAATACAGGCTAATGCCATGTTGGTATTCGACCATGTGTCTGCAATATTCAGTACATACAAAATTTCAAGACCCATCTGCAGATTGATTCAAGTGATAAGGCCCTTCCCCACTGTAGATGTCAGACACGAGTAGAGATCACCAGAAAGAACTTCTCACGTACTGTACAGAGTACATACGTAATAGCCAGGGGTCGATTGCTCAATGGACATTCCACGTCATGAAACAGGCAGGGAGTACAAATGTAATACGTCAACAGTGAAGACAGCAAATACAGAGTGGGAACTGGGGCAACACCGTTCATAGCCGACGGGCCTCTTCACTGCTGCAGGGTGCCTAATTCTTATCGTCCTCATCTTCGAGGTGCATCTGCACTCGCTGAAAATGCCGAAAAGATATTCTGGAGTGTAGTATTTTACGAAAGCGACAGTAGATCCGGGCATCAGCTGATGCGTTACCGTACATTTTTACTGTAGTGTGCTGTACCGTTGTATGGAACGTTCCACGAGAAGGAAGGGTAGTGCGGGGGAAGCGCCGTGTACTGCACAAAATACAGATGGGCCAGCCATTTAATCCGGTAGGGGCACAGCAAAATCTACCGAGAGAACTTTATCTGTAGATTATGTAGTTTGGCGGGAAAAGGACGAAGATCTCGGCCAATGCGCCGATAGCTACCCTTCATTCTACTCGTGCCAAGCACACCTGATGTCCAGTACTGCCGTACTACGTAGCCGGTTCTCTGTAATTAGCGCTGCTGCAATTGATTGACAGCACAAGGTACAGTATTGCAAAGGCCTGAAATTAATATCTGATTAGCCGCACGATTTGCGGCAAATACTGCCCACCAATCACGCTCAGCCCAACAGCCCTCATGTGAGCGATGACATAACTGTTGTATAGCCGACTGTCTTACAAGGGGGAGGGAATAGCGTTGATTGGCGAGTGTAACATTGTCGGGAACACCATTAGCCGTCCCGAAAAGGCTCCATGCGCCTTATCGATGCGCTCTGACCACCGCCTCTATTTCGGGGGTGTCATATCGCCGGGCCGGTATTCCCAAAACGGAATAGACAAATGCAGGCCGGTTCGCCGACGGCGTTACTCGCAGCTCGCAAAAGCCACCGGCGAGAGAACTTGCAACTAGCAGGGAAAGGCAGACGCATACTGTTGGAGGGCCGCCGAAGAGACAGAGCTGTCGGCGGAAGACGTGGGCCGTTGCCAACCCGTTGCCAACCTCATGAGTGCCATGTAGAGAGATGTAACGCCGGAGGGAATAATCGATGCGTGCAGGCTATACATATGCTGTGCTGATTAGACGTACAATCTTCAATGTCTCGGCTTCCCCACCTGTATCGCTGTATCGTATCACCCTTTGCAGCCATTACGAGAGATTCACGTTGTTTTACTGCAGTGCCGTTCGGTAGTTGCACACAGACCTGTCCCTCCCCTCTCCTGCTTTTCCCTTTTCAAGGCACCACTGCCCCTAAATTATTCTCTTTTTTCCCTCTCCTCCAGGCCAACCATACCTTGAAATAGCGGCTATTGTCGACAAAAAATTTTCCTTTGCGAATAAGAAGTAACAAACTTCGTCTGTCATAGATTGGAGATAAAAAATTTGAAGCGGCTGTATTTTATTAGGAACTCCTCAGGCGTATTACTTTCGGTTTTACCCTTCGAGGCCCTTGAGCAACCCCTTTTCCCTCGCCAGCAACAGATACCCGACAGTTTAGTCGTTTGAAAGGATTTTTTTCGGAGTGCTTTGATATTTCGACATACTAATAGTGGAGCTACGAACGGAGATTCGCAAGACTGAACGATGACCAGTCAGCATCAACTACTTCCGTTCCAAAACGGACTCTTCTCATGGTTCACAAACTTCATGGTCTCTCTTAAAGAGAGCCGCCCGAGCTTCTTCTCCTCGTTTGTTACCTTGGTTTCCCGCGTCACTGGCGCTTGGAAAGAACAGCAGAAACCACTCATCGAAGAGAAGGAACCGGTAAAGAAGTCGATCGACTTGTTCCCCAAGACCTTCGATATAGATGAGACGCTCGATTCTGCGCACGGCCCTGTGCCCTGCGCAACCGACAGTACGTTTAATCTCGTGCAGATGTACAACCAGGCCGGCAATGTCATTGGTTGGGACGTCGGCACTGCTATAGATGGCCCTATCCTTGTAAGCGAACACCAGCAGATCCCGCAGCAGCAGATGCCGGCTTCGTTCGAGTTCCAGGACTTTAAGCCGAATGGCGTGCATTCTGCCACCGAGCAGCTCCATGCGCATCCGTTTGGAGGTGCTCAGTTCCCCGACTACCTCGGAATGTACCCAGATCATACCTCTCCTCCGCAGTTGCAGCAGCAGCAGCCTCAACACCAGCAACCATTAGTACAGCAGCATCAGCCAGTGCAGACCCACCACAAGCTGGTAATGCGGACCGCTGCGAAACGAGAGAGCTTTTCTCCATATACCAAACCCTCTGCATCTAACGCTCTCCCTGAACAACCGGTCAACACGAACCGCAACTCGGTCATCTCGCGGTCCGACTCCATGACATCTTCGGACCAGTTCTCGTTCACGTTTGAGTCGCCGCAGCAGCCGCTGCTTGATCTCGAGAAACAGACTCCTCCCGAGCTGCTTTACTCTAACAGTCCACCGGAAGATACGTCGTACTCGACGCCAATGCTCGACGCCTATGCTGCATCGCTCAACTTCCAGCATCCAGCGACAGGCGCTATCCCAGAGCTGTTCCCCCAGGCTCTTGCATTCAATGAGGAGCGGCCGAGCATTGTTAACGTGAACAGCTCATCGTTTGGTGTCTACCCACCAGCTCATTCGCGGGCCAACAGTGAGAATGGTGACATCACTACCACGACGGTGTTTGACGACTCTGCTAACCCTAAATTCATCACTGAGGAATTGTACTACAGCAATGCCCAAGTGGCTCCTCAGCAGATCCAGCAGAACCAACAGTTGGACGACACGTTCTTCCCTGCTAACCAGATCTCCCCGCATTCGGCTTCTCCGCAATCTTCTCCTTCCGTGATTACCTCTCCAGAGTTCTACTCATACTCCCAGGATGCAGCATCCACTAATTCGGCCGAGAGCACAGCATCTAGTACGCAGGACAAGTCATCGGCGAGCAGTGCTACCAGCGGCGGCGAGCAGCCGTTTGTGTGTCCAGAGTGTTCGGCGTCGTTTAGAATCAAGGGATACCTTACTCGACACATGAAAAAGCATGCGGCGAAGAAGGCTTACAACTGTCCCTTCTACGACCCGACTGCCGAGACACCATGCCACCCGACTGGAGGCTTTTCGCGACGAGACACGTACAAGACGCATCTCAAGGCCCGGCACTTTGTTTACCCTGCAGGGACTCGAAGCGAGCAGAGAGGCAAGGTCAGCGGTACCTGTGCCGGCTGTGACCAGCTCTTTGACAAGAACGAGACCTGGGTCGAGGACCACATTCAAAAAGGGCTCTGCGCCGGTGTAATCGAGCAGATTTAACTCCCTTTTCTCTAACGAAGTTCATGCCATTATTTATGATGTTGTATTTATTTATGGGTACTATAATTGTATATCTTATCCAATGCTACTCACCTAATCCATATCCGCCGTACTGCGTACTAACCAAATCTCGCTATCATCTGTATACCTTAGTCCAATATTACTACAGTACTGTAGTGGTAGACGGCTGGTTTGGGATGGTGGGTAACCGTTTGTCGCTGGATATTAGAAGGGGTGTGTGTGCGCGCGCAATTTTTGGTGCATAAAAAGGTGAAAAAAATATCTTCTTCTTCTTCTTTTTTCCCTTTCTTCAAGTGATGGCTTGGAGAATTGTAGTCGAAGCGTACTCAAGGGCTGATCTGAGTCCTCTTTAGCTTTGGGGAAAGTCTCCGGTCGTTGCGGGATGGTTCTAGCGGAAACGTTCTTAAAGTGCTCTTTAAGAGAAGTCATTGAGGGATTACCTGGTTACGCGAGGAGTTGTCTCCATTGAGACCGATTTTGATTGGCTTGCCCAATGGCTCTTTGTACAGGATTCGAATCAATCTTCAATAGAAGCCCGTGTAAATTTCGACGGCGAGTGTTATTGGCACTTGAACGATAGTTATTACAATTGTTGGATCGTTATGATCCAATAACTCAATGGAGCTTACTTCTGGCCATCACTCCTTCCAAAACCCGAGGAAAGGAATTTGCTTTTATTTAGTGTGGTCAAACACACCGGGTTTTATCTTTTAACCGAACCTACATGATGAAATAACAATGCAATCATAGAGTCAAGCTCTGAGGGAAAAATCCCAGCGAAGAGAATTGCTTAATATTCTGATTGGTTCTGGTCTACATAGCTTATGTATTTTGGTTTGTGCCAATCTCTCCCGTAATCAATATTCGTCGAACCTAGTAATTTGGGCTTTTTGCCATTACGCTTTTGTGTTATACAATGATGCTCTACGTCGGGTAAAGGTTGCAATGTCAAGTAATGGCGGAAAATCATGGCTCACCAATGTGTATTGGCAGGCTTTATATCTAAGGTCGTAAATAATCGTGACATCATCAATCCTGTTTTATATCTCGCATGGCCACCAACTGCTCGCCTCTGCTCTGGCCCAGCTCGAGCCCGTAGAGCGCGATCGTGGTGAACATGTTAACCCACCCCCAAAACTGCCACGCCAGCTGCGGGTTGGTCCACGTGTGCTCGAGCACCCACTCGGACCAACTGCCCTCGGCCGAGGACCCTGCCGAGCCGTACTGATGGCCAATGGGCCCCAGACTGCCAAAATGCTGCATCAGCAGGTGCGTGTAGACGCCAATGATGATGCAAGGGGCGTAGGCGTATATGACAAAGAAGAGCGCCCGCGACTTGGAGTACTTTTTGCTGCGGTCCGACTCGTGGAGGGTCGGAATGATGCGACTGGCCGCGTAGAAAACGCTGAGGCGGAACGCCAGCGAAATGACGACCGACGGCGTCACCGTCGCCAGTGCGCCCATGAAAAAGTCGTACACCGTCACAAACCCCTGCGGAATGAGCCCAGCAATGGTCGCCACCATGTTGGTGTACCCAGTAACGATAATGGGCGGCAGGCTCGGCGTAGGGTGCACCGGCCCCGACGGCGAGGCGCTCGTGACGCCGAGCCAGCCAAACAGCGACTGCTCCGTCGCCGTCGCCGGCGGCGCGTCGAAAATAAACGCCAGCAGGGACCCCATGTCAATCGTCGACTGGAAGTCCGTGTACGTCAGATAGAGGCAGTACACAATGTACGCGAAGAGCAGGCTACACTCAATCGAGCTCCCGCGGCCCGACACAATGCCGTATCCGCCGAGCAGCGTCGTCATGGCGAGCACTGCGCCAATGAGGCTTGCGCTCGCCACGTCGAGCTCGACGGGGAACGTGTAGATTCTATACAGGAAGTAGAGGCTCGTTGTGATGATGCACCCGGAGGAGATGATCTGGACGAGCATCCACGTGTCCGAGCGCTGGTTGAGCCGGCGCATCGCCTGGCCCGCGGCCTGGATGACGAGCAGCGTGCAGAACCCTTCGAGCAGCGTGAACACGGGGGTCGCGTTGCGTACGAGCGCCTTCCAGGGCCCCACGAGCCGCAGCCAGTGCGGGTGGTCCTCCGAGTAGAGCCCGAGGTGCAGAATGAGCAGGGACGGGATGATCATGTGCTGCGAGTAGTAGAGCAGCGACCCGACGACGCTGACCCGCATGTTGCGGGTCAGAATGCGCACCGTCGAGAGCACCAGGTAGAACCCGGTCAGCGTGAACGTGAACGCAATGCCGCTGTCCTCGCCGCCAACGTCAAATGCCAGCGGGATCGTCAGGATTATGAGGCTCACGTATATCACCGCAAATATGCGCTGGACTATTCGTCTCCACGGGCGCAGCATTATGTATCTCAGCAAATTAGCCCGCAAACCATCCACCGTGACTAGCGCTGGCAGTCAAGGTTGGGAGAACCAATTAAGGGGGGTCGCGTCACAAGGGCCCGCCGTAACGTAATCCGCCCGTCAACGACGCCCGTCAACGACGCCTGCAGACAGACTCCGAAAGCGGCTCCTAGTCGTATTTCCCGCGGCCAGAAATTTCCTATCTTGGCTTTTGTAGTACTGCAGGGCCTATTGGTATGCCGTTTCCTGTCCTGTATACTCCTACTACACGGAGGTGATGACGTGCGGCGGGTGCGGCGCAAAATTATTTTCCGGCCCGGAAAATACAGCAGTGAAAATTTCAGCGCTATCTCATATCAAGAGATCAGAGCAAGAGACAAGCTGATAGATAGATAGATAGAAATGGCAAAGAGAAGCGGAGAGGGGTTTAACGGATCCGCAAAGAAGCGAAGAAATACAGGTAGACGGACGCTGCGGTCTGCAGCAGGCTCCACCGAGCAGCCTGTAGAAGATGCCGCCCCAGTGAAGACCGAACAGGCCGTCGACGTCGAGGCCGAAGAGGCCGGAGAGCAAAAGATAGACGCTTACAATGCATTGTTGACACTGCTAAAGTCCGAAGAACCTGAAGAGCCCAAGAAGAAGAATAAGAAAAGGCCCAAATCTAGCCCGTCAAACGAAGATGAGATCGAAGGCTACGACGAAGCTATGGACCAGGCAGACGAAGAAGAAGGAGAGGAAATTGACATTGACGACGATAACGAAGGAGACTCCAAAGATCCCTTTGAGTATCACTTTTACGCCCCGCAAGAAAAGACCCTGAATCAGCTGAGATCAGTCTCCTTCAAGCCCCACAAACAGCCGTCCAACCCACTGGGGAATCGCTCAATTGCGTACACCACCGCTTGCACCGAAAAGGCTTCCATCAACAGTACACAGGCATCCAAGCTGCCGCTGAAGTACCGGCTTGTTGCGCCATTTGACAAGTTCAACCCCGAGTTGAGCCCTCTGCAGCAAAACCTGGCCAGCCCAGTGTTCGCGTACCAGGACCTGCTTTACACTGGGCGCAACCACACTAACGGCACTGAGATTGGGAACCTCTACTCTCTGCATCTGCTAAACCACATCTTCAAGACCCGAGACCGTGTGCTCAAGAATAACGCCAAGCTGTCCGCGGCCTCGCAGAACGGCGACGAGGAGGTCGAGTTCCGGGACCAGGGCTTCACGCGGCCAAAAGTGCTGGTGCTTCTGCCTACGCGGAACGCATGCTACCACTTCATTGAGAACCTGATGCAAATCTCGGGGCTGCCGCAGGCCGAGAACAAGAAGCGGTTCAAGACGGCCTTCTTCGACGACGCAGCGCCCCCAGACACAAAGCCAGAGGACTTTAAGGCTTTCTTCGCCGGTAACACGGACGACATGTTCTGCCTCGGAGTCAAGTTCACGCGACAGGCAACAAAGCTGTACACCTCGTTTTACTCCTCAGATCTGCTTGTGGCCAGCCCGCTGGGACTCAGAATGATTATTGGCGACGAAGGCGTCAAGGGCAAGAAACAGGACTACGATTTCCTCTCCTCGGTGGAGCTGGCAATCGTAGACCAGGCCGACAAGATGCTGATGCAAAAGTGGGAGCACGTCGAGCACATCTTCAAGCACATGAACCGCATTCCAAAGGAGGCGCATGACTGTGACTTTAGCAGAGTTCGAAACTGGTATCTCGATGACAATGCCAAGTATATGCGCCAGACACTCATCCTGACCGAGTTCCTGACCCCGGAAATCAACAGCCTCTTCTCCAAGTACTGCCACAACGTAATTGGAGGCAAGCTCAAGACCAGGTCTACGGTGACGGACCAGGATGCTGCGCTTGCTCAGGTTGGCATGAGAATCAGGCAGACATTTACCCGTATTAACTCGTCAGACCCGGTCCAGGACCCCGAGGTGCGGTTCAAGAATTTCACTGGCGTCATATTGCCTTCTCTCATGAGAGGGACCGCTTATAACGGTACTCTTATCTTCGTGCCGAGCTATTTGGACTTTGTGCGGCTTCGCAACTATATGGACGAGAACAACGTGAGCTGTGCCTGCGTCTCCGAGTACTCGCCGCCTTCTACTATTTCGCGGGCGCGGTCTTACTTTGCTACAGGAAGAACAAAAATGATGATGATCACAGAGCGTCTGCACCACTTTAGACGATACGATATCAAGGGCGTCAACCAGATCATCATGTATGGCGTTCCAGAGAACCCCGTCTTCTACAAGGAGGCTGTTCGGTTCCTGGCGCGAACTCATACTGAGGGCAACGTAAGCATTGACTTGCTCAAGACACGGATTGTCTATTCCAAATGGGATTCGATCAAGCTCGAGAGAATTGTCGGTACGAGCAGGGTCGGCGTGCTACTAGAGGGCGTCGGAGATACGTACGAGTTCCAATAGCTGGGGAAATAAAAGCCAAAATTAGTCAAATCGTACTGTGTACCATTCTTCATTATTCATTACTACTCATTACAATATTTTTGGTGTTACTCCATTAGCAAAGTGATCTGGTTGTTAGCTTTTTTTCGTAATCATTCAATCAACAACTTACCGCCATAAAAACGCAGCAGATGGATACATAGGGACTTAAGCGTTCTCCTATTCTTGATGCCTTCCAGAAAACGCCCAGGAAGCTATACCAGTCAGTTTACGTGTTCTCTCATTCGCCCGCGAGGCTTACCCATGCTTGTTACGATCCACAATTGCCGGCATCAGCGCACGGGCATATGTTGAGGTGCAGACCAGAAGCAAAATAACCAGGAGCAGAGACTGGAAGTTGTATAATGCAGACTATCCCATTCGTTAGCGAGGCTTCGCCAGCTGGCCATACCTACCATCTTGCCGTCGTGACGAGTCGTTAGGGTTGGGAGATGCATTTCATAGCAGGATTTGTTAATTTATCTTATCTTGTTAGTTCAGCATAACAAATCGCGTATACAATATAACCATTGCGTAACCATTGCGTAACCATTGCGTAACCATTGCGTAACCGCAGTTTATGGCATCCTCAGCGTTGGTAAATGACAGCCATCGCAGAGGATGCAATACTTGTATCAAAAGTTAGAATGAGCGGCAAAGACTAGCCTGATCAGAAAATTAATCATCAGTCATTAACAGGATATCTATACAAGGTCCTTCAAAATACTATGTACAATGCTTTTTCTCGTTGCAACGTTAGTTCTCGTTCGCTCCAGAGACTGGCGGGCCAAATCTGCCAGCTCTGCTTCGTGTTCGACCCTCGCCGTTCCACCCACATCCCTATATGCCCTCAGCACCATTCGAGCCATGGTGTATGTATAATAGTCGTACTCAAAAGGGCTGTGCTCGGCCACGGGCTTGCTCTGACACTCCATCATATAATGGATGATTGATTTGAGCTCATCCAGGTGCCATTGGGAGCCTGTCCTGCCGTAGCGCTTGAATGCGCCAAAAATCTTGTAAAAATCGTCTCGCTTGGGCAAGACGTATGCATCAAGTTTGTCGACAAGCTCGAGGGTCTCGCGCAGCTTGGAAAAGTCCCCGACTTGGCAGTAGTGTTTGATGAATGGGCTAAACGTGTGCCGATCAGGGATCACAGGCACCGAATACGTTTTCGGGCATTCTTGATCCGATTCAGCGCGCGTAATGCGGATAATGTAGTCCATGAGCTTGAGCTTGTTGAGCAGTCGGGCGTTGTCTGCGCCGTTTCGCGGCAGCGACACCTCTAACTGCTCTTCTTCGACCGCCGCAACAACCCTTTGCAGCAGCTTTTCTGCCGAACTAATCTCGCCACAGCTGATAAGCGCCTTCATTATAACGTTCATCATGGCAATGTCAACCACGTACCCCGTGCGTTCAAGGTCCCGCGACAGCTGGCTCACTCCCTCGGCGTTGTTCTGCTTACCTTGCCACAGGATATACATGATCATGGTAAAGCGGTCGGGGAGAAGGCCGTTGGCCGCGAACTCAGAGCTCACTCGGTGTGCCAGCGACTCTTCCCCGTGGCGAAATGCCAGCGCCAGCAGGATATTGAGCGTTGAAACGTCGTTGAGCCGGCCGTCTTGCTGCTCTTTCATCTCAGCGATCTTCGAGTCTATCTCCGCCCATCTCTCATCCTCTTCCTTGGCCGCCAGGCTGTCGCCGATAATGTGAACCGCAGAGTTGTACTCCCGCGTGCTAATGGGCAGGCCGCACTCTTTGAGGTCGTTCAACAGCGACAGGAAAAACGCCCCACGCGTCGACGCCTGGCTCTTTTTGCTCCAAAACCCGCTTCTCTGCCACCCCGAGCCTGCAATGGACACCAAGTCCTCCAAATGCTGCGGCCTGATGCAAAGCGGCGCCGGGTACGGCAGCCGCTGGTACGCCCTAAACAGCGCTCTATAGTCCATCTCTCTGCCCTTGGAGCCGTACAGGCTGCGCAGAAACTGGTTGTACTCTGCAATGCCCGCCAGCCCCCCGCGCTCTGCGCTTTTCCTCTCTTTTCTCGCATCGCCCTGGGCCGAAAAAGCCCCGTAGGCGCGCTTTATTATCAGCCGGTTGACGTACTCGTCGCCGTCCCGGCAGCTCAATGCAAGCTCGAAGCTGTCCTCGCCCTCGGTAAGGAACTTTTGCCTCAGCAGCGCCTGGTGGTCGCCGACGATGCGCTCGAGAGTGCCGTCGTAGGCGGCCTCGAGGCTGATCTTGGTCGAATACAGGGCTTTCCGCCGGTCCAGAACCGCCCGCAGGCCTCTGGTCCGGTGGGCCAAGAGCACTCTATCCCGGATCATCGCTTCTCACGCCATTACCGCCCCTTGCGCCTGCTAGTGTCGAGTTGGTTACAGCGGGCCTTGAGTTCTAACGGGTCGGTGGTTCGCTTCCCAACGACACCCCGACAAATTTTTCCCACAACCCCCCCACCACAGCGTGAAAAATGCGACTTCAGTACTCGGCGACGGCGCTGCTGGAGAAGACGACGAGGCTGCTCAAGGCCGGCGTGCCCGGCTACAACAGGAACCCGGCCATTTCGGAGCCCTCGTGGTTCCGGGTCGTTGCATCGCATCCGCCGACCCACAACCTGGCGCTCCGGACGCACAACCTCAAGGAGTTCGTCGACAAGGAACACACACTGAAGGTCGGCGACCGGCGCAAAACGTCGGGCGCCTATGTGACGCGCAACAAGCAGGCATACTCGTCGCGGCTCGGCCACCTCTACCGGCCGCGCAAGATCCAGTACTTTGAGGACAAGGTGCGGCGGCTGTTTTACGAGCAGCACCCGTGGGAGCTGGCGCGGCCCAAGCTCGTGGTGGAGAACGACGGAAACGACAGTGCGCGGCAGGACTGGAGCTCGATACACCAGCGGAACAAGAGGCTCGACGGCGAGAACGTTGTGCGGCGCACGGTGTACTTGATTGAGAGCGGCGAGTTTGATCGGCAGCACTGGCTGCAGGCATACGACAAGGCGCGGCTCGAGTTTTACCGGCTGCGGATGCGGGAGGAGGCCGAGACCCAGGTTGCGGCCGAGGAGGCGGTCATGTTTGGCTCTGTGTTTGGCAAGTCGTACATCCAGCATGGTGTAGAGGAGGAGCAGAAGGTCATTGACAAGTGGGTCGAGGAGGCCAAGCAGGCCACTGCGGTCAAGAAGTCCAAGATGTCGTCGAGCTCGGGTGACGAGGGCGAGAGCTCGTAAGTGCAATGTGAATGCACGCTTGTAAATATATATTCGCTGTACAAAATGTAATTTATTCACCGACCATTATCGTCAATCCATCATATATTCTTCCCTCAATTTGTAAACTCACCAATTCTGTATTTTTTTTTCTGTCAATTCATCAGTCCATATTTATTTTATCAATTCATCGATACTTATTCCGCCAATTCGCCGATCCTTTGAGATAAATATTCCGCCAATTCGCCGATCCTTTGAGATAAATATTCCGCCAATTCGCCGATCCTTTGAGATAAATATTCCGCCAATTCGCCGATCCTTTGAGATAAATATTCCGCCAATTCGCCGATCCTTTGAGATAAATATTCCGCCAATTCGCCGATCCTTTGAGATAAATATTCCGCCAATTCGCCGATCCTTTGAGATAAATATTCCGCCAATTCGTCGACTCTTTGAGATAAATATTCCGCCAATTCGTCGATTCTTTGAGATAAATATTCCGCCAATTCGCCGATTCTTTGACGTAGTTGGTTAATAAAACGCTGACCATCCTTGGAAGAGCAATGCCAGATTCTTGGGATCCGCCGCCTCGTGAATGAGCTCCCGCACTACCGCCTCCACACTGAGCTTGTCAGAAAGCTTGCTCTGCACAACGGTAATGGCACGGTCCGCTTCGCCTTCCTCTTCCTCTTCTTCTTCTCCGCTCCCCATGACCCCGCTCGGAGCGCCCACCGAAGTGAGCCCCAGAGACTGCTGGAACTTGCGCTTCTTGATCGGCGACACAGTCCATTGATACAGCGGGTCATACCGCAGCACGTTGAGAATCGCCGTAATGCTATCCTTCTCTCCTCGCAACACGTTCAGCGTCAACTCGCAGCACTTGCGGAAGATTCCTTCTACTCCACATATGCCCATTCCGTCTACTACATCTCGTGACAATCGGAAAGGAACCGTTTCTGGAACCGGTAGCGTTTTGCCCTATAAAGCCTTCGTTAGTCATTCTCTCAAAAAAAAGCCACAAAAAACTTACCTGGTCGAAGGCAATGCCCAGATCAATGTGTACAACATCGCCATTCTGCGTATCCAAAAGAATGTTATTGCAATGACGGTCTCCCACTCCAAGAATATACCCCAGAATCGAAATTACCGCAGTCGTCCGTGAATAATTCACCCGCGCCTGGAACCAGTCGTCTGGCGACTGGAACTTATCAAAGAAAAAGTACCGCAAACACGGCTCAATCTTTTTGGTAATCTCCAGGTACGCCCGTTGCTTCTTCTCGTGGTTCGTCTGCGCTCCAAGCAGCTTCCGCGCCTCGCCGTCCGTCATGTCCTGCGGCCGATACTTGCGGTGCACTGGCCGCAGAACGTCAATCAACGGCATCGTGTTACTGACAAACTCAATAATGCCAGAGTTATAGTCGAGAGGTATCACCTTGTATATCCGCATCTTCAATGACCGCTGCTTTGCCTTTTCGTCCAGCTGGAAAAACTCATTTGCCTGGTCGAAAACTTGCTCCATAACAGCGTCTTGTCGCAGGTCATCTCCTCCTTTCATCAGCAGTTTGCAACGTGTCCCATCGCTGCTCCAAATGTTGACGATTTTCGGCGCACTAAGTCCACTCGCAATCGTGACCTTTGACTCCATTCTCGTCATTGTAGGTACGTCGGAATAGTCACCGCTGGTACGCACTTCAAGATGCATCGTAGGGCATGGGAGCCCCACGTCCTTGAGACCTGTTTGCCAGTAGTCGTACGAAATCGCCTTTCGCCTTCTCCAGTCCTCTGCACTCAAATCCGTTCTAGGACCCCTGTACCGTCTATCCTCGTCCTTTTTGAGTTTGATATCCTTCAATTGCAGCGATTTCTTCTTCGCCGGATCACTAATGCCATGCGCGAGCTCTTTAGCATTATCACAGAACATATCCAGCGCAGAGAGCAATTGTGGAGACACCCTCTTCCGCTTCAGCAAAACACCCCACAGGTCCCTGGCCGCCTCGCCACGCTGCTTGTTCATGTCATCGTACTTATTCCCATCCCCATTTCTTGTAGCCCGTGCCGGTCTCTTTGCAACGTCATTGCCTCCACCAAGCATTTTAACAGAATAAATCTGATACAAGCAGTGATAAGGGTGCTGCTCACACACGCGGACTAAAATATCATTGAGACGCCGCAAGAACTTTGTGTTGCCCTTTATTAACCGCGAAGACAACTGATTGATCCATGGCACGAGCTTTCTAGTGGGGATTTGCAGTATCATAGACTTGATCGTATCATTAATGCGGTCGACCCCACTGTTAGCTAGCCACAGGGCTACGAATCGTGAGATATCCCCCCTAAACTCATCCGATTCGACAATGCTCTTTAGGTAATACCGGATGCAGTTAACCGTCATACCCTGTTGAAGCTCAACAAGACTCTCACATTCTGCATTATCTGCCTCAAACACTTTCTTTTCCCGCTCATAGACTTTTGTGGCCCACTTCTTCTCCTCGATGGTGCCCTTAGAGGCTATATTCCGAATGACATCAAGTTCTTTTTTCTTTCGGTCCCGCAGCTTGATTGCATTCTGTAGCGCTTCAAGGTTCGAACGGCTCTGCGATTGCTCGTCACTAAATGTGGCAAAAACATGGTACAGTCTTGCCCGGCCATTGGAGTCCGTAACAAGATTCCCGCTCTCAATCTGATCCACGGTGTAGTCAAGGTACTTTTGCCGAATATCCTCAGGATCTTCGTGCCGGGACGTAGCTGACCACTGTGCTAAATCACTATACACGTCCACTGGATCAAAGTACTTGAGCGGCCCTTCATTATCAATCGTGGTAATGTCGTACTGTTCAATGACCTGCTTAAGCATTCCAATTGAATTTGACTCATCACTGTTGGCCCAAAGGATTTTGGCTGTTTCAATGGTTGAGGCAATTTGTACAGCTTTTCTTGTGTCTTCAGTTACCCGTAAAGTCGTCATAGAGCTTTCCAACCCCACAACTGATGAGAGGGCCTTTTGAATTTGGCCATTCTGCCGCGCATTTGCTGCACATTCAATTACTGATAGAGCATAGAATGAGAAGAGCTGGTCAACGAGTTTAGAATCCTCATTCATATACTTGCGGCAAAGGCTCCGCCAAGAAATTGATCTCGCGTAAAGCAAGTTTTCATAGTTTTCGAACGCACATTGCTCCTGGAAGTCCTGCAGGCGATCCAGCTGGCAGAGTCGTTGGTATTTTATATCGATTTCGAAAATCGGGGTGATTTGCTCAGTTTCTGATACAATTGCAAGTGCTTCGTACAAGTCTCCTTTTGCAGTTAGACCACCAAAGGCCTTCCTATACAGACAGTCAAAGTCGACGTGGGACTTGTTGAGATCTTTTAGCATATTGAAGACAAGGTCGCTACCCGAGCTGCCTTGGGATTCCGGCAAATCCCATTGTTGCAACTTCCACAGAGAATCAGAAACAGAATTTCTGAGCTTGGTTTGATTTGCGTCTGCCGCTAGCTTTGATAACCCATTCATGCCTATAGCGGCCAGTGGATCAGAGAGATTAGACCCCTTTTCTTCATCTCCGTGTGCACTGAGAAGAAAGTCGTATATAGCGCTCTCATAGCATAGCCTGTTCCAAAGATGGCTCTTCTGGTGTCTCATCGCTTCTTCGATCGAAGGAGGTCGAATCACTCCAAAATATATATCCGGATCGTCAATTGCCGTGCAAACTTTTTCGAGCAAAAGCTCTCCTGTTTGTTCAAGGAATCTGCTCTGACTCCATGCCATCTCCAGTAACATCAACGCTGTCTTGTTCATTTCATGAGTATGCGCATGAGTAGCTACTGCTTCCAAATTCAACCCAAAGAGCCGATCTGGACTTTCTGTAGCGCCGTGATATCGAAGATATAACATTGTGCTTATCACCAAGGTTGACAACTGCCTTTCTTCTTGGTAAAGACCAGACTCTAGAACTTTAACCAGAGTTTTCTCTCTCGATTTGATTACCATCTGATGTGCCAAAAATGGGAAGACTTGCTCGGCAAACTGCGCAATATTGTTTATCAATGGCAGTAGGCCCTCTATTGGTAATCCGGACTCCTTTAATAGCACCATGCAGTTGTCAATTAGCCAACCCTCTGGCCGTGTTGTCCCTTCTTTGTGGTTCCAGCGATCATATCCAATGACTTCTGTGCCATACTGCATACAAGACACAATATACTCAGGGCACGCTTCTGTGACCATCCGTAATTGTCTAGCATCCAGCTGGAGCCTCAAATGACGGAGGCAATGTTCAACATATCCCATATGAGAAAACCCTGAGTTGCCAATCACGTTAGCAATAAGATTGCCTATGCCTTTGTACGGCCTGTCTGAGTCGACTTGAATCCTGATATCATCCTGAAAATAATGATCCTCGCACTCCTTCGTTATTCTCTTCAGGTTCATGCCAGACGCCAGCATAGCCCTACCAACTAAACGTGCAACCCATGCTTTAAACGAATCGCTGAAGTCTAGTTTGGAATTGGCAGACAATTCGAGCAGCTTTGATGCAAATTCACTAGAGAACAGTTCGTTCATAAATAGCGGCTGAGGGCTCAGCTCCAAATCATCAGAAAGCGTTTTCAAGTAAGTTTCTCTCATTTTTGACGTCAATTCATCACTTAGCACGCCAAACGTAATAGAAGATGGACTGGTCATAACGTCTATACAGCCAAATGATTCAAATAGCGGATGATCATCCGGTCCTGCATAATTTCTTACCATCGTAATCAAGAATTGAGAGAGCTGGCTATCAGGAATTTCCGCTAGAACTTCAGCAAATGTTCTGATAACGCCCGCTGCCATTGCCTTATTATTTTGGTTGAGCACCGAAAGCAACTCGAAGCCAGCCTTTCGTAAAACCCCATCATCGGAATTTGGAAGTAAAGCGCAGAGTTCGCTCAACATAGTGTTTGCCTCATTCGATGATAAGTCAATAAAAAGCTTTGGTATGATGCCCTTGAAAATTAACTCAAGTGGGTAACCGCTGCGCCAGTCAAAATCGACCATCTCAATAAGAATTTTGCATCGTCGGAGGTTCAAGGCGTCCTGAAGCGTATTGACAGGGTTCATGGATAGCAATTGTCGTGCAACATAGACAAAAGTAGAAGAGTTCCAAATATCGTTGGTATCAATGCCAACACGAGCGCAAAGGCCGCGGACTGAGTCCATGAAATCATCTCGAGATACAGTGCGATATGGAGTGTCAGGGAGAAGAGCTCCATACTCATTTGATACGCTGACAATCTGAAGAAGCTCGCTTGTAATTTCGACAATTTGTTCTCGAATTAGAGCCCGGAATTTTGAATTCCCAAGTTGCTGGATCAAAAAGCTCTCTGAATCAAAGATTGGCATATCGTAAGCAATAGCCTTGTGGAAACATCTGCTTATTATCTCCCCCATGGATCTATCGCTGTCAAAATCACTCAGCTGAGATTCGAACTCTTTTGGTCGTAAAGCTATGAGGTTCGCAACAATCTCCTCGTAGCTTACAGCGGAGAATTGCTCAAAAGAACCAAAACCAAATATCTGGTAAGGAAGGGACTTTATTGAATGCCCATGGTATATCCAATAGTAAGTCACCTCCTTCATAATGGCATCCCACACACTACCGATATCATCAAAAGACAACACCTCTCTCAGTTTTTCAACACAAAATACTGCAAGTCCGCGAGAATTTTTCGGGCCATTAAGTTCGATCATGCGGTTTGGGCTGGAGTATGCCAATACAACGAGATTATAAATACACCCCGCAAAATTATTGATATTCAAAGCACAGTTCGTTAAAATAAATGCCTTGAAGATGTCCGTGTCTTGAGATACTGCTAACCCCTCGTTAAGTTGCAGCAGTTGAGCATATAAAACGCCTTTTTCGACAGCAGGAACATGAGAGAATAGGCTCTGAAGTCCGTGGGCTATTGGATAAGACTCAATACAGGTCTCTCCAGATACCAGCCGGAGGTAAGTCTCTGCCAGGTTGGTATCATAATGCAAGTTCAGATACTCGGTGATAAACAATGCAAGATACTCTCTCGCTTTTAAGCTCTGGGAGTTGACTGAGTCGACTACCTTCACAACCCATTTCAGTACATCTTCCGCGTCGCTTTTAAGAGGGCTTGCAACAGAATGTCCAATCCAACGAGGTGAAAACTTTTTTATCAACTCCACGGCACAGATTATTCCCAGCTCAGACTTCTGCCACTCAAAAGAAGCCAAAATATTCTCTCCCAGAGCTCGGATGAGCTCTTTAGCTTCTGTATCAATGCACTCCCTCTTTGAGAACTTGATGAAGCTGTGGACGAATACAAGAAAATCTTCCGAGCTATTAAATCGATCCTTAGTTGGCCACCACTTGTGTTCAAAAGTATTGCGGAAGTCGTAGAGTAAAATGCTGGAGACGAAAGCAGTAGAAGTGATCAAAGCGTTAGCGTCTCGAGGAAATGGTATAGAACCATCGACTGACTCTGCACGGCAATGGGCTAGCATACTTTCAAATGCTTCAACAACTCTATCAAGTCTGGTAGAAGGATTTCTAGTTGCAACAATAGAGAAGGCAGAAGCATTCACAAATTCTTTCATTCGTCCTATGAAAGACTTCTTCGTCACAGCCTTTTCTGCCGCCTCAGCAGCACGAAGCATTTCCTGTATAAGCTCATCCGCCTGGTTCGTAGCGTACCGAGACATGTAGGAATAAAACACATAGCAAGCTGATAAGAATTGGAGGAGATGGCCGAAAATTGAATCCTGGTTCGGTGCCTCCAAAGCACTATCGCACGAATCTCTAAGCAAAGTGCTTGCTTTAGAGAAGACAGATTGCTGTACATCAACATCAACGGCATTACTGCCGATACTAGGGATATTTTCGCCTGTGCCGTGGCCAACGTCAACCTTTTGAGCAAATGAGTCGAACTCAATGCTTTTCAAAGTCAAGAAATCAAGGGCTTTGTTGTTCTCTTGCTCAACCAAGCTATGTTGTTCGCAGGGCCCAAAATAGTGGGTCGTGGCAGGGATGTTGATATTTAATCCACATAACCTGACCAGGAGCTCTGCCATTCGGCCGGGAAAATCTGGCGTTGATATAAAATAGTCCTCGTTCATTGCTCGTGATAGGACAATTGAGTTAGCACCATCAAAAATCCAGTCCATAATCTTTCTTTGCATAGTGTCCACCAAATGATCTGGCAGCTTGTACTTCAATTCAACGATCAATGAGGCGAGGGTAATTGTACCTGTACCCAATGGAAGAGCTTTTGCATCAAAGAGCTTCACAAGCGATTCCAATCTCGCATCTGTGATTCTATCTGGTGCGGTCTTCAACATGTGAGCTAAGGTCAAACTTGCACCGCTGCCCACCTTGTTATCATAGAGCCGTTGGAGAGCAATATCCCATGTGGTGGCAACGACATGCTCCTCTGCGTGCAGCATCACAAACGCAAGTGACAAAAAACCCCAACTTGATTCGTCTGGATCAGTAGATTGGGAAAGCTCCAAAGAAAACCGCGCAAGTTGATTAACTTCGTATTGCTTTAAATCCGCTCCCTTCAGTTGGATATAAATGCAAATACATTGGATATGATACAACGAAGCCACGCTATTGTCAATCATCCTCCAGGAGTGAGACAGGAAGTATCCTGAGTCCGATCCAATGGGCAAAGAAGGAAGACCAAAAGACCTCTTAGAGCGCTTTTGTTGACGGAAAATGTCTAGATGGGTTAGCATGTAACGTAATAATGGATAAAGCCAGCTTACCAGAGTCGGAAGAGTCAGATAATGTCACGATCTTTAGCATTCTGAATGTTGCTTGCAACTTCAGCCAAGGCAATGGGTCCAGTTGAGAGTTCCACTTGATATGAGGTAATTTGAACCAAGTAATCTCGTCGTTGGGCCCATAAATTAAGTCAGTAACGCTGGCTTTCTCAACAGAATCGTCTTTGATGAGCGAGTCGTACACCAAATTTGCAAGCTGCTCCATCTCGCCCGTAAGTTGACCAAGGGAGCTCAGAACGTCAAAGTAGTGGTATGAATGCATGACATATATAAGCATACTCTGCTTGAGTCTAGTGTCTTTGCAATTGACTAAGTTAGGGTATGCAGAGAGTGATTTTTCAACAATATTCAGCCCCTCACGGAAATCAGTGGTCAAAAGCACAGGAATAATCATATTCAAGCATTCGAACACGTACAAGTGACCGCTTGTCTCTCTAGGAAATGACTTCAAAAAGGTAAGTAAATGGAATGCAATTTGAGGGTATGCGTTTCTTGGAGTAGTCATTTTGCAACTAAGGAGACTAGTGAGCGACTCAAGCAGATCTGTGGCGTAAATGGGGAGCCGTTTCAGCGTCGTTGGACTGGACATCCCAGCCCGTACTGTACTGTCGGACGTTATGATTTTTGTCAACAGCTCACACTGGAATAAAGCGAACACTTTCGTCTCTGAGACTGTGAGATGTTCCATATGGGCAGCGTTTCGGGTGATTGTCAAGCAACATTTGATCAATGGGCTAGCTACCGGAGTTACCAGTGCATTCTCATTATGTACTGGGAGAGCGTCTCTAAGGAAGAAGATCAGTCTCCTCAAAGATTTCGTTTTTAGATTGCTTATCGTTGCATCTAATAGCTTTTTCGCAGTGTCAGCAGAATATCGTAGCCTATCTTCAACAGCAGATGTTTGGCTTTTGAGGTATGCCTTCTTGTCGTTTAGTATTATAGAGAAAATTGGTTCCAGTAAGCCAAGGGCCGTTGAATCGGGAAGCTCTCTAGTTTGTGCCGTCAGATAGTCGTTCAGACGCGATAAACCTTGCGTCCGCGACTTAACCTTATCCGACGACAGCAGCTCTATTAAATTAGTATCAGACAATGCTAATGGTGATGCGACATACCTTGTATATTTATTATCGATTCCATCCTAGCATTATGGGCACTGAAAACGTCAACGATGTTACGGGTTGATCTGGTGCAGTGATTTTGTTAGGAGATCGGCGACCCCCAGTGAAACCCAACGGCGCGGCTATGCCAACCGAAATGCAGTTCCCATACTTGGAACCTGTACTACGGTACAGTAAAGCGAACTTAGGCGATGATTGACTACGGTAATGCCTTAAAAATTGCGCCTTGACATTGATAATTGTTTTCACAGAATGTCAAAACTAGACCGGTGCATTCACAATTGTATAAATGAATGATAGCACATGTACCGGACCGGTCGTAGCTGGTAGGTAAAGAACTCTGTCAAACCATTGCATGTCATAAGCCTATCAATTGTACCGTAATTCATACAGGAAAACATACTGTACTGTATAGAACTTTCGTCTATTATTCTATATGCAATACTGGGGGTTAGTATAAAACTGGAGGATATTATAGTCATTGCTTCCTATGCACTTCATAAAGATAAACGGATTGAGGGAAAAAAAGGTCATAGTCAGCATGGTCCTTAATCTCTTGGAAGGTGAAATGCTTTCTCATAGCTTTAAAGAATTTCATATCAGCCTATGAAATGTTAGCAATTCGTGCTTACACACGGTCATAACAACTTACTCGTCGACGCTTTTTGTAGCAGATGAAGATTGGGATATCCTTTGCCTCTGTAAGGTCAAGGAGGGTCTTTTCCAGTAGCGGGAAGGCACTTTCAAGGTAGACACAGTCTGCAGCGAGAACGACATCTATGTCTTTGGCGGCGTATTCCGGTAACTGCTCTCCCCTTTAGATTTGTTAGTCGTCTTCTCTCTCTCTGTAAGAGAAACATACCAGTTCAAGATTCTTGGTTTGACAATATTTTGGAGGTTATTGAGCTCGGTATTCTTTTCCATCAAAGGCACCAACCGCCTGCCTTAGTTAGTGTGCCCCATTACGCAACTGTGCATTTTCTCAACGTACTCGATATCTGTGATCCATATGCTCAGATCATCACGGTGTTGATCGTGCATACCTATTGCAAGCCTTATGATGTCAGTCCGACACATTCAAACATTAATACCGCAACATACCCAGTCAGCCCTGTTCCACTGCCAAGTTCAAGCACATTCTTTACATCGGACGTCCCACGGCGGATCATGTACCTTGCCAGCAGGTCGCCGGCTGGCCATAGCTTTCCGCCGCATCCACTTGCACCACCGTCCTCGTAGATCTTCATGCCCGGATCAGGCAGGAGACCATCAAACGTCAAGTACGAGTCTCCAAGGTTCTTTACCTCTGGTATGGGCACAAGATCACCGCCGGCAAATGCATTTAAAAATTCGTCTGCCATTTTAGAATTATTTAAAGCGCGGTAGTGCTTTGAAATATCTGCAGTAGGATGAAAAATTGCCTATCTATAACTTTTTCCTTACCTCCTAAGTGAGACGCTTATATAACGCTAATCTCCAAGCAAATGAACCTACATCTCAGTCTATAAGGGACAAGCAAATACAGAAAATTGATACCGATACAGTCTACTCGAAAGTCATTCACGTAATCATATTAAATCAATATTACAGGTTTTTTTAGACAACAACACCAGCGTTGGAGGCAATTCGTGGCCACAAGTCAGCACACTCCTTACCGACTGGACCAGTGACAGCAGAACCCTTCATCTCACCCTTTGGATTGACGATGACACCAGCATTGTCCTCGAAGTAGAGGTAGACACCGTCCTTCCGTCGCCATGGCTTGGACTGTCGGACAACAATAGCTGGCATAACCTTCTTTCGGAGCTCTGGCTTACCCTTTCGGACAGTGGCGATGACCATGTCACCAACACCGGCAGCTGGGAGTCGGTTCAGTCGAGCACCGGTGCCCTTGACGGAAATGACGTTCAAGGTTCGAGCACCCGAGTTGTCGGCGCAGTTGATGACGGCACCAACTGGGAGACCGAGCTATATCCAGGTTAGCATAACGTTCCTTCCACTTATTTGGGCATTTTCCCAGAGAAGCCGCAATCGTAGTGTATCTCCCTTGACGAGATATCCTTCCTTCCCGACGACTTCAAATCGCTCTACGCTCAGTTCTCGGGCGACACACGCAAAACGGCAAATTCTCTATCAAACGCGCTCTCTCATATTTCGAGTTATTTCCACATACCGACATTCTATACTTGTTACCAGTAGACATTGTTGACGTTCTAGGTAGAAGTGCCTTGGAGGTAAAGAATCACGACTATGCTCTTTGGGAGTGGGGCCTGCGGGCTTCTGCTGGGAGGGTGACAAAAAATTTTCCAGGCCCCAGATGTACAACTGGGAAGGTAAATTTTGGCACACTCCGTGACTGCCTTTTTCCCGCGTTGGGACCAATTTAAGCTGTGCGGCGGTGTGCGGCTCACACTTGCGAATCTCGCTACTTGTACATGACCATTTGCCATACGTCGTACATTGTTCTGAAACGCTCAAAGCCAAGCCAGGCCGAATGATGTTGCAGTAAGAAGATGATATCGCAGTAGCAAGTACATGGATTAGGCTACGACTGTGAATTTATGTGTGGTCGTATACTGTACATTTCATCTCATAAGAACAACATAGGTAATGCAATTAACAATAAAATAATATAATAATGCCCCCTGAACTTAATGGTGGCCGTCGTTGGAGCCGGTGACATATTCGTAAATGTTCAGCAGGACGAATGCACCGGCACCGATGCCAATACCCGGCAGGGTGCCTCTAAATCGGTTCGCTCGAGAGAATGGACCGGTGAATCTCCAAGCCTCCCTAAAAATTCGGTCAGCAACTGTCGCCGTCATACTATTTGTTGAGTCACGTACTTTCGGGCCCAAGGATCGTTCTTTGGAGGAGCCATCTTTATAATACTTCTATCAGACGGTGGTTCTGTGGTGATCTCGACCAGCTGGAAAAGTTGGGACATTATCCGCTGCACCCTCATTGGTTGACGACACTGCTGACTACATTCTCTGGCATGTGATGACATAATCATCCACACCAACGGTCGGCTTTTGCAAGCATTACAAGTAGGCGATAGCAGGCCAATTGATAGCCTTTGGTCTGATCTATTATTAGAGAGCCAGGGGATTTGTTCCCGTTATGGCGGTTTGCGGCCACAGAGTGTCGAATGTGTTCAATTGAGTATAGTTAGTACATATTTACGCAAGATCTGCGTACTGGGTGAATGGATCTTCGTAAGAGCTATCCGCGGGGTTAGACGCTGGATGTGGAGCGTAGCATTTGGAGCTGGTGACGCTTGGGAAATACTTTCGGTACACCAGGACGGCTATCGTTGTACCAATTGTGCCGCCAAAGAGAACGTCAAAGTAATGGTGCCTGTAGTCGCTCGTACGAGACACGGCAATATAGAAGGCGAGCAATACGGGCGTGCACGACAGGAATGCCTTGTAAAGCTCTGCTCCTGGGCGGTACGCCTGCAATTGTCCTCCTAGCCACAGGGAAAGGAATACTAGCCCGGCAAAGCTGTTGGCGGAATGGCCAGATGGCGTAGATTTCAAGCCCTCCTGCAGTTTTGACATGTTAGTAGTCGTACAGACCTCTATTGAGACGTAGACGTCCACTGGAGTATCTGGTGTAGGGAGACACCGCGCAAGAAAGTCCGGCCTATGGCGCCCCAGCCAGAGCTTGAGGCAGTTTACAAAGAATCCCTCGATCACAAACGTCGCCAAAAGCGCAAGAAGAGCGGTATGGATCAGATAAATGCGGTTCTTTCTCCGCTTCATGGCGATCGGCAGTACGACCATCACCAATGCCGGAAGCACAACAGCCAGGACAATGCACAGCCCGTTGGGGACGGCCTCATGCTCCGTGAATGGGTACTGAATCCGCGGGTCGTCTAGCCTAAACAGTCGTGGGAACGGCTCTACCGACTCCAGCAGAAGGTACAAAAGGCCGACCCCCGCAACCAAAATCCAGTCGAGCGCCCGGCTCCGGGTCAGCTGGCGGCTAAACTTAGTAACATGCGGTGACCTCAGAGTCGAGGAGGACGGTGGATCTGGCTCCATCTTCAATCTTGTTCAGTCTTTAGGTCCGGGCGGTGTGGAGGTCGGTTGGGAGGCCCACCACCATATAATGGCGACCGCATCATCCTGCTGATTTGTACCCACATACCGATGGCGGAGTGTAAGTAGCAGAGGTTTGAGTTCTTCCAGGCTAATTGCATAGATGACCCGGACACGATCCGGATTCTTGTGACGACGGACAACCATGTCGGTTACAACGAGAGTGATGCGATCCGCGGGAACGATGCGGCGATCACTTTCAACGAGGTGATGGAGCTCGCCCGAGAGCAGGAAGTGGATATGATCCTACAGGGAGGCGACCTGTTCCATATCAGCAAACCTTCCAAGCAGTCCATGTACAATGTCATCAAGTCTATACGGCGCAACTGCCTCGGTGACAAGCCGGTCGAAATGGAAGTGCTTAACCACGGGCTGCTCGATATGGACGATGAAGACTTTGACCACATCAACTACGAGGACCACAATCTCAATGTGGCCATTCCCCTTTTTGGCATTTCGGGGAACCACGACGATGCCGGAGGGACGTCAATGCTGTCGGCAATGGACGTTTTGGCCGCCACGGGGCTGATTAACCATTTCGGGCGGGTACTGAACAATGACAAGATAGATGTGACGCCAGTGCTGTTGCGGAAGGGACCTACGCGGCTAGCACTGTACGGGCTGGCGTCAGTACGGGACGAGAGGCTTTTTCGTACGTTTGCGGCTGGCAATGTCAAGTTCCTGCGCCCAAATGACGGAAGCGACTGGTACAATTTGCTGGCCGTCCACCAGAACCACACTGCTCACACTGAGAAGGGGTATCTTCCCGAAAATATGCTTCCCGATTATCTGGATATGGTGATCTGGGGCCATGAGCACGAGTGCTTGATTGACCCGGTGACCAACCCGACCAAGGGGTTCCAAGTGATCCAGCCCGGTAGCTCCGTGGCTACGAGTCTGATCGAGGGGGAATCGAAGATGAAGCATGTGTGCATTCTCAATGTCACGGGGAAGTCGTGTTTTGTGGAGAAGTTCCCGCTCAAGACGGTGCGGCCATTTGCGCTGCAAACGGTGCATCTAGCGACGGAGCCAGAGCTACTGGACAAAAAGGGCCCCGAGAATAAGGGGGAGATTATAAAGTTCATGGATACCAAGGTGGACCAGATGATCAATGAGGCAGTTTCTACGTGGATCGACCAGCAGGGCCCGGAGTTTGAGATGCCCGAGGAGGGACCTCCGCTGCCATTGATCCGACTGAAAGTCGACTACTCAGGGGGATTTGAGGTTGAGAACCCGACGCGGTTTTCGAACCGGTACAGAGGACGGGTTGCTAATACCAACGACGTTGTGCAGTATGTGCGCAAGAAGGACGCTTCAGGAGAAGGGGGGCGCAAAAGGAATGAAGTAGGCGAGGTGTTGGATGCGCTTGCAATTGCCGACACGTTGACGCTGGATCAGGACCATGTGCAGAAGTTTGTTGAGGAGTATCTCAAGAGCCAAAAGGGGTTAGATGTATTGCTGGAAAAGGGCCTTGGCGAGGCTGTGGCCGAGTTTGTGGATAAGGACGACAAGACTGCGCTGAGAACGTTTATAGATGGGTCGCTGACGGTGCAATTGGAGAACCTGCTGAAGACCGACGTCATGGAAGATGACGAGAAGGAGGTCGTGCGGGCGATGATGGAGGGCAAGGCGTTGCTGAGTGACCTAAAGCCTTCCATAATTAGGTCAATGACCCCTACTACAGCCAACATTACACCTACAGTGGTGTCCAGTGACAATGACGGCGACGAAGAATTCACTACAAAAGCTACAAAAAGCACTAAACCTCCGGCGAAGAGTACCAGGGCGACTGCCACTCGGGGACGCGGAAGAGGTAGAGGACGTGGAGCGGCGACTACTCGAGCCAGCACTCGAAAGAACCCGCCCAAGTCTGCGGAAATTGTGTCAGATTCTGACCCTGAAGAGGTTGAATTGGTCGAGGATTCCGACGACGATGTGATAATGGTGTCGGAGTCTCGGCGGCGATCGCCTTCGCCTTCGCCCAAGCCTAGGGCTAAGCCCACGCCCAAAGCCAAGAAAACTGCCGCCAAGCCAGCAAAGACCGCCAAACCGGCCAAACCGGCCAAATCGGCCAAACCAGCACCTACCCGGCCTGTCCGGTCCAGCCAGCCAGTGCGCTACGTAAGTTTACCCCATTCTTTCTTTTTTTGGTCCAATGCTAACAGGTGCAGTATAACGCTAGCGAAGAAGACGAGGACGATGGGTTTGCATAATCATCTCCCAATACAGTACCGGTACTAACTCCGACGGTAAACAATCTAACGACAGAATGAGGGCGAGCTTGGTACGAATGGCGGCACAGGTGACGTTTTTCACGCGGCCCAAGTGCGGGCTGTGTGAACAGGCCAAGATATCGCTATCTCGGGCGTGGGACCGAGCGGAAGCCAAGTTCGAGTATGCCGAGGTTGACATCACCAAGCCCGAGAACCAAAAATGGTTTGATCTCTACGTAAGTGCATTTTGTTTCGCAAAGCGAATATTAAAACTGGGTGGGGTATTTTAAATATATAAATAAGATGCCCAAGAGCTAATTATGTACTAATATGTTACAGGCGTTTGATGTTCCGGTGGTCCATATAGAAGAGGACGGTGCGCTGAAGAAGCTCATGCATCGAATGAGTGTCGACGAGATCCTCGAGAGTCTAAATAATAATAAAAAATAACTTACACAGCGTGCAAGGGTTAGAGTGCGGGGTATGTAGTCATTCCATCATGTCAAAGTAACCAACATAAAACCAGCCAGGCGGCCGAGCGCTCAGACGGGTTTTTGCTTTGGTTTTGGCGCTGCGAGTATAAACTGCGGCGATAAAGAGATTATGCGCTCGCCTTGGTTACGAGCGCGTCTTTTTTAGCCAGCTCCTTGGCGTGCTTGTTGCGAGCATGCTGCATCATATTGTCCTTCCTGCTAAACACTCGGAAACATATCGAGCACTTAAAGTCCTTCTGGTTCTGGTGGGTCGTCTCGATATGGCGGAACAGGTGCTCTCTGCGCGCAAAGGCCCGTCCACATGAGTTGCACTGGTACGGCTTGCGTTTAGCCGGCTTGTCTTCCTCCTTCTTTGGCTGGACTTCCCTTGGGAGCGGTTTACCCGCGGGCTGGATCGGCTGGTAGGGCTGCTGCTGTTGTGGATTCGGCGCCAGCGGCTGGTTGAAATCGGGCTGGTACGTTTTGAACTTGGTCAGGTCTACCGACGAGAAGGCTGGTTTGGATCGTTTTTTGGTTACCGAGCTAGGCGGCGACACGCTCGCATGATGCTGGTGGTGGCCGTGTCTTGACTGGTACGACGGCGGGTACGCCGGGGAATAAAGAGAGGAAGACGAGGACGACGAGAGCTGTTGCTGGTGATAAGGGAACCCGTAGTGCGACGACGAGACTGGGGGCGGGTAGTCGAACATTTGCGCATTGTTGCGCGGGGGGAAGGTGAACTCGTTCGGGTAGGCATTGGTAGGGCTCGGGTTCTCAGAGGAAGAAGAAGGCACCTTGGACTCCGCAGGGGAGACTGGCTGCGGTTGGAACCCATAGTACTCGCCGCTTGCGCTTTTGGGGATGGGCAATCGCAGAGCATAGCGCTCGCTGACCGCTTCGTCGCTGGACCGTCGTCGTAGGCTCAACAGGCCCATGGCGGCGTCGTACTCTGACATACTGAATCCCCTGGAGCCTCTCTGTTTGCGAAAATAAGGGGGAGAAGGGGTGGATGTGTATTAAATGTCGCCAGGGCAAGTTTTTTTATTTTTTTTTATTGGGTGAGCCGGTTCTGTGGGATTTTTTGTCTTGCAATAAAGGGGCCCAAAAGAAAGAAAGGAAACGCAGCGGAGCAAGGAAGTGCGATTCAGGGGGCGAGGCAGAGAGAGAGAAAGGACAACGTAGAGCCCGGCAGAGGATACAGGTGTCGATTCTGAAGCAATAAAGCACTCCTGCCGTTGGAGATGATATTTATGTCGTTTCAAATGTCGTCCAAATAATATTTGGCCTTTCTTTCAGGGGTAACGTTGTGAGCTTTGTAAGGGGCCGCGGGCGCGCCTAAATATATACACCACGACAACTGCACATTTGTAACAAGGCACCACCTTCGTATATATAAACCCCGGGAGGTACATATTAATTTCCTCGTACGCCAATGTTTATTACTCTATTGTGTCTTTTGTGAACGTTTATCCAGGTGGGCGGGTAGCCATACCATTCCTGGGGGGTCCCATACCCCTGGGACCCCCAATTGGCCCTCCAATACCCCCAATAAGGCACCCCTATTTGGTGCTCTCCAATGGAAACGCCTTTATTTGATATATGGCTACAGACTCAATTCGCCAAAGGGATGTATATCCAGAACCGGACAGTTTCTTTGACGTTTCGCAGTCGGCTGCGATTTAAGATTCAGGGGGTGGCCGGGGGGTGTCTAGGTTAATTAACTGGTTACTAAAATAAGAGTTTGAGTTTAGCCGACCCCCCTTATCGTAGGTCGTGTGTGTCGGGCCACCGTCAATTAATATGAGGCGTAACCGACCCTTGTTTGTCGGTTTGTCGCACCGCCTTCGCGCGCCTCGCGCCTCACCACACAGGGCTTTTTCATGCACCGAAAGCAGGAAGCACGCTTTTTTGTCTCGTTTAGGCAAGCACCTACTGCGTTGGGAAGACTTCGAGAACAACCTCCCCTGAACGATCATGAAAAATGCTGCCCGATCGTGAATACGCACCGATCCTCCATATACGCCTTCCATTTCACGCCAACCTGACAGATTGCAAAAACCCTTGCCCCTTTCTGGGCATGCATCTCATACTACGTACGTACTAGTGCCCTCTTACGACGAGTTCGGTCCGGGGTAGCTTAATCACGTCACGTGGCCAAGCTTTACGGGTTCCCAATTTGGAACACAAAACGGCTGCCTTCTTGGCGCTAGTCGAGACTCGGCGCGCACGTAGCAAAAAAAAGGCCGCTGACCTTTTATGTCTCCGCGGGTTATCAGTCCACCTGTCCAGGTTAAGCTACCCTAACCGTGGAGGTAGCCACGTTGTAGGCTGCGTATTGGTGGTAGGTGATGATGATGTGGGTAGGCTGCGATTTTGTGGAGAGCCGCACGATGAGGCTGGCAGCAAATAGGGTCTCGCGCGCGCAAAACCAAGGGCCACTAATGACCGTCAGGGAAAAACTAACGATAAGATAAGACACGCCAGTATGTCCGTTATAGCCCATCTCTCGGCACAGGAAGTGGAAACGTCGGAAGGGTCACTGTAGCTTATTAATGATCAGCCAATGACGTTACGTGGATAGGGCACAGGGCACGGGCATGTCGATATTTCGCCAATGTTGCCCAGATTTATGTCTGAGAGTCGATTTGGGTTTAGGTCTTGGCATACGACCGGTGCAAGTGCGAGAGGGTGAAATTCAAACCTGGCAGCAAAGTATAAAATGCTGGGGTCCTGCGTAATCTCACCTGTCAGTGATAACCTTCAATAAGCTTTTTCTAGATGATGGAGAAAGCCCCTACTATTAGTACCCAAGATACAAACTACACTTACAAGTCCAGGCTCTCGTCGACTAGTCAAGAACACGATGCGGCCAATTCGCATAGCGCAATCAATGCGCCGTGGACAATGTCGGGGCCCGCCGTCGTAGATGAACTTTCGTCCGACGGCGACAATGGACTGACGCACCAAGAGTGCGAGGACCGAGCCGCTCAGTACGGCGAGAATGCATTGGACGAAGGCAAAGGGGTCTCCATGACAGCCGTCTTTATCCGCCAGGTATGCAATGCTATGATTCTGGTGTTGCTCATCGCCATGGCAATCTCATTTGGCATTCGAGACTTTATCGCCGGCGGCGTCATCGCTGGTGTCTTCGTCATCAACGTTGCCGTCGGGTTCATCCAAGAGTTCAACGCCGAAAAAACTATGGCCGCTCTACGAAACCTCGCCTCCCCTACCGCTAGAGTAATTCGAAACGGCTCCGACGAAACTATCTCCTCTACTAAGATCGTCCCCGGCGACGTTGTCGTTGTAACCGTCGGAGATACCATCCCCGCTGACTTCCGAATCATCTCGGGCATGAACTTTGAGACGGACGAGGCCCTCCTCACCGGCGAGTCTCTGCCTGTCGCCAAGGACCCTGAAGCCACACTGGCCGCCAACGCGCCAGTCGGCGATCGAATCAACATGGCCTTTTCCTCCTCGGTTGTCTCCAAGGGCCGAGCCAAGGGCATTGTCACTGCTACCGGTATGGACACGGAGATCGGTCTCATCGCCGCCTCGCTCAAGGGAGAGAACCGAAAGACCCGACCCGTCAAGCGTGACGAGGACGGTAACGCCCGAAAGCGAGATTATGCCGCCGCCTTCCTCGGGACAATCAAGGATATGGTTGGTGCTTTCCTCGGCACCAACACGGGTACTCCTTTGCATCAGTCTTTGGCTCAGCTCTCCATCTTCCTCTTTGGTGTTGCAGTAGTGTTCGCCATTATCGCAATGGCGGCACAGAAGTTCCATGTTAACCGAGAAGTCGCTGTCTACGCCATTGCAATTGCCCTGTCCATGATCCCTGCTTCTCTGGTCGTGGTTCTTACCATTACTATGGCTGTGGGAACCCAGACTATGGTCAGCAGAAACGTTATTGTGCGAAAGCTTGACTCCCTTGAGGCCTTGGGCTCTGTCAACGATATCTGCTCCGACAAGACCGGTACCCTGACCCAGGGCAAGATGATTGCGCGAAAGGTCTGGCTCCCCACTGTGGGCACATACGAGGTGGTTGATGCCTCTGAGCCGTTCAATCCGACAATTGGCAGTGTAAAGTTCACCGAGAGCAACCCATCCGACGAGCAGAAGGAATCCTCTTCAGATTTGCCGGAGCAGTCTGCTCATTTCACCCAGTTCCTGGATGTTGTTTCTCTGGCCAATATTGCTGTCGTCCGAGAAGGTACCGACCGAGAGACTGGCAAGACGGGCTGGAAGGCCAACGGTGACCCAACTGAGATTGCTGCCCAGGTGTTTGCCCATCGAATGGACTGGCAGCGAAGTCGATGGACCGACGGGGACTCTCCGGTGTACAATCATCTGGCCGAGTTCCCCTTTGACTCCTCTATCAAGCGCATGTCCTCCGTGTACCGTCACAATGAAACCAAGGAGGTCACCGTTTTCACTAAGGGAGCCGCTGAGCGAATCATTGGTTGCTGCTCCAAGTGGATCCAGAACGGAGAAGAGGTGGAATTCACCCCGAAGGACCACGAGTATGTGCAAGAGAACGTAGACGCTCTCACTTCGTTTGGCCTGCGAGTCCTTGCATTTGCCCGCCGACCAGCTGATCCGTCAACGAACTGGGACGAAATCGAGCGAATTGATGTTGAGCAGGACTTGGTGTTCACTGGTCTCATTGGTATCTACGATCCACCCCGTCTCGAGTCTGCTGGTGCGGTTAAGAAGTGCCACCAAGCCGGAATCAATGTCCACATGCTTACTGGTGACCACCCAGGGACTGCTAAGGCCATAGCTCAGGAAGTAGGCATTCTTCCTCGAAACCTGTACAACTATGCTCCTGACGTCGTCAAGGCTATGGTTATGACTGCGACCGAATTTGATGCCCTCTCCGACGAGGAGATAGATGAGCTGCCGGTACTCCCACTGGTCATTGCACGATGCTCCCCCACCACCAAGGTCCGAATGATTGAGGCACTCCACCGAAGAAAGGCTTTCTCTGCTATGACCGGTGATGGAGTTAACGACTCGCCGAGTCTCAAGAAGGCTGACGTTGGTATTGCCATGGGCATTGCTGGATCTGATGTTGCCAAGGATGCTTCTGATATCGTACTCTCTGACGATAACTTTGCCTCTATTCTTAATGCTGTAGAAGAGGGCCGACGAATGACCGAGAACATTCAAAAGTTCGTGCTCCATTTGCTTGCTGGCAACATCTCCCAGGCCTTCTTCCTGCTCATTGGTCTTGCGTTCAAGGACGGTAATGGCTACTCCGTGTTCCCACTTTCCCCAGTTGAAGTTCTATGGATCATCATGGTGACCTCTTCGTTCCCTGCCATGGGTCTTGGTGTCGAGAGGGCAGAGCCTGATATCATGGAAAAACCACCAAAGGACCCCAAGGCCGCTGTGTTCACATGGGAAGTCGTCACCGATATGCTTGTTTACGGCACATGGTTGGCTGTTATCTGCATTGTCACCTTTGTTGGTATTGTATACGGCGACGGAAACGGCCAGCTTGGACTTAATTGCAACCGAGAGTACTCTGATGCGTGCCACTATGTTTACCGAGCTCGGTCTACGACTTTCCTCGAGATGACCTGGTGCTTGCTTGTGCTTGCCTGGGAGGTTATTGATATGCGACGGTCTCTGTTCGCCATGCACCCAGACACTGATACGCCATACACCCAGGTATTCCGAGACTTGTGGAGCAACCAGTTCCTGTTCTGGTCGGTTGTCATCGGTTTCTTCAGCACCATCCCCCTGATTTACATTCCGGTAATTAACGACAAGGTGTTCAACCACGGTCCAATTTCATGGGAGTGGGCGGTTGGCTTCGCCGGACTTATTCTATTCGTTATGGGCGTCGAGCTGTGGAAGTGGATCAAGCGAATCTACTTTAGGAGACGAAATTCCAAGGCCAGAAACCCAGAGGACGATCTTGCATCGCGACCATTCCAGCGGTTCCGAACGATTTCGCGTTCGAACACTAATGAGTGCATTGTTTAACCTCTTTTAATGCTCGTTATGATTTAGAAATGTATTTATTTATTACCATTTAGCAGTACACATTATGAATTACTATCCATTCAATGCACATGATATTTTACTTTCTGATGAAATGCAACCATTGATGATCATCAGATACCGCTGGCGAGAGTAACAAGGTTAATTGATGAGGTTGGAATCCATTTCAAGGCATGCAGGAAGAATAAGGTTTGTGTGTTAGATTCTGTTATATTACACAAACACAGCTCCATACAAAAATAACAATAAAATGAACAGCTAAACTCTGTGGTATTAAAATTGAGCAATATTCAAGAATGAAGAGAGATAAATCTGACTATGGCGTTTTGTCTATCAATTGATAGGATGCTAGGATTTCTAGCAAAGTGTGCACAACACCTCCATGAGCTCAACAAAGCGGGTAGGATGGATTACAGCATCCGTGGTAACGGCTGATTCTGTCGAGTTATCGCATAACCAATCTTGTCCACTCTGCATTACCGTAGGTAGATTGGTATGCTATGTGACTCAATCTATCGGCACCAGCGTGTACTGATGGCCCAATTGCAGTTAAATTTCAGTGCAACCGAATCATGGCAAAGGAATGTCCCCCAGCACTACAGTAGTCCTGTACCTGGTATCGCAATTTGTGGGCTCAGATGAATGTTGAGTGCCCCGTTTTGCACAAAGAGTACTTCAATTATGAGCAAGTGTATAGTATAAATAAATTTCCTAAAACTTGGACCACGGTGGCATTTTACCGTAGACTGGACAGGCAAATGACGCGTAGATACAGAAATGAAGACACGGATCATGGGGATTCAAGGGCTGGCCCTGGCTACAAAGTACAACGTACCATTAAATAAAATACCATTTTCTACTCCTTGAGGAATAATTAACAGCCACCAACCTATATCAATTAGAAAACGACCTTTTGAAAAAAAAATGTCCTGACTTACCTGCTCACTCAGAGCCTCAATGGTATCGCCATCACTCAAATCAAGCTGCTTACGTTAGCATGGAATAGCCCCTAAAAATCATAAATTGCTTACCGAGGAAGGAGTGTCGTCAGGCTGGACACGCTCGCCCTCATACAAGAACCGCAGAGCCGATGGGTCCTTGCCGGTTCGCTTGCAGAAAGTGTCCATCACCTTCTTCAGCTGCGTGGTCTTCTTAATCTTAAAGTAGACCTCGGTATTGGAGTCGGTCACCTTGATGCTGATGTGCTCCGCAGAGCCCTCGGCCTTGACGTCTGGCTTCACTGAATCGTTATCGGACATTAGTGCTGATGGTACGAGGGAAAGTCTTGGAGCGCGTCGGAGTAGAGGTGAGTTGGGAGGTTTGCGCGGCGACCGCCCATCGGACCGGCTCGACCTCGACATGGCATAGAGGGCATCACCGGAGTCACAACTGGGCTGGGTTGAATATGCTTCCGGAAGAAGAGCTCATTGAGATACAGGACAATGAGGTGGAGGCGATCAAGGCAATTTACATGGAGGACTATGAGCCTGTGAGGGTCCAGTCTGCGTGGAACGTAAGTACCAGGCGCTACAGAGAGATCAAACGCTAACGGCAGATAGAAGCAGGCGAGGCCGTCTTTTACCATTGTGCTGCGGTCTTCAGGCGGGACAGAGTATGCGACATCTATAAAGCTCAAGATCCAGCTGACTGCGACGTACCCCAAGACGCTGCCGTTGATTTCCGTCGTGGCGCACACCAATATGGTGTCCAAGCAGGTGGAGCATATCCGCAAGGCGATAGACCAGGCCTGCAAGGAGCTGATTGGCCAGGAGATGATATTTGAGGTTACTTCGCGGGTGCAGGACCTGCTGGACGACTACGAGCGCATGGGCGAGCAGGGC
Source organism: Blastobotrys illinoisensis (assembly GCA_030558835.1). Lineage (NCBI taxonomy): Eukaryota > Fungi > Ascomycota > Dipodascomycetes > Dipodascales > Trichomonascaceae > Blastobotrys > Blastobotrys illinoisensis. The sequence continues at coordinate 19,139 of JAKTQJ010000054.1, read as the reverse complement.
TCGAGTCTGGAAGAGGAGCGGCTTGAGCGGCTCAAGCAGAAAGAGGAGGAACAAAAGCGCAAGGAGGAGGCGCGGAGGAAGCAAAAGGAGGCCGAGAATGAAGAGGAGGAGCGTGCGCTGGACCACCTGGTGCAGATTGAGCTCGAACGCCGGAGACAGCAGGAAGAGGACGCTCGGTTGCAGGCTGACCTGGTTGAGGAAGTGCCTGTGGCGACCACGAATCAAGTTGATTCGGACGACAGCGTTGTATTTGACCGCGTAATTGTGGCCCACGGACCCAATGGCACGAAAATCAAGTTCCGGCAAGTGTTGGGCAAGATTCCCACGGCGTCACAGTTCTTCGGGCGCACTTACATCGTCAAGCCATATGTGGCGAACAAAAAACCTTCGGATGAGGATGAGCTGCTGCTGCTATTGACGGAAATCGACCTCGACACTCCGTTTTGGGCGACAGGCGCCGAAGGACGCAAGGCATTGCATAGTTTAGAGTCAGAACTAGAGTCTCTGCGGGAGCTGAGGCATGACAGCCTGGTGCCACTCTATGAATCCAAGCTTCAGCGTATGCCCAGTGGGGGGTGGAAGCTCTACCTGCTAACGCAATACTACCCCATGGGCTGTGTCAGTGACCTTCTCGACGCTATCGATACTGTTAGTCTCAAGGTGGCACGGTCATGGGCTATCCAGATCCTTGAGGGGCTTGAAGCGATTCATAAGGCTGGGTTCCTGCACAAAAATCTCTCTATTGAGAACATCATGCTCTACCGCAATAGGGACATTGGAGAGACCGGGGTCAAGCTGGGCCAGGTCTCCTACGGTCTCAAATTGATTGAACTCAACAAGCAGAATCCCTTTAACAAGGCGACTTCGTTCCCCATCGCCGGCGAGGAGACGCGCAATTGGAACCCACCAGAGTTTGAGGCAAACCCGAAGCGAACGCGCAAGTCGGATATATGGGACTTTGGCGTCCAGTTTGCCAAGATGATACAGGGAAAGTGTGTTGTGAGTGAATTCGACTCTCCGGAAGACTTTATCGCCGGAGGAAACTTTTCGGAGTCGCTAAAAGACTTCCTCTACCGCATGTTCAAACCCAATCCCAAGAAGCGGCCCTCAGCATTTGATCTCCTCCCATCACAGTTCCTGCGATCAGATGAGACTGTCCCACCAGTTGCTACCGCTCCCCCTACTTCAAACGTGAGTGCCGCTGCGTCTTCAAGCTTGCTATCTACCCCGCGGGCTCTCAACAGAAGTAACTCGGCCGCCCGACGGTTTTCTAACAATGCTGGTGCCTCAGAGCCGGGAATGTTCGCCCATACCTTCTCTCGATATCACAATGACTTTGACGAGGGCGTAGTACTGGGACGAGGTGGCTATGGCGAGGTGGTAAAAGCGCGAAACAAGCTTGACGGCCGCCCATACGCCATTAAAAAGATTCAGGCCACCCAGGACAAGCTCACGTCTATCCTCCAAGAAGTGTGGCTCCTGTCGCGATTGAACCACCAGTACGTCGTGAGGTACTTTGGCGCTTGGCTAGAAGAAGACAGCATTTATTCCGAGTCTGCGATTGATAGCTCGAGCAGCAGTGAAGAGTCCGAAAACGAGGAAGACGAGACCGAGTCTGAATTTGATAACAGTGTGGATTTCAGCCAGCTGTCACTCGCTCAAAGTACTGATTTCATCTCCCACTCCGGTTTTGCTATCCAATTCGGCTCGGACAGCGACTCTGACTACTCTGAGTCTGAGCCCGAAGAGATCAGCGAAGAGGACTTGAAGAAGATCAATCGCCGGCGTAAGATGCTACAAAATAAGATGCGAAGCACATTGTTCATTCAGATGGAATACTGCGAGAAGCATACTTTGGCAGATCTAATCAAAAATGGATTGCAGCAGCAGCCGGAGGAGTATTGGCGTTTGTTCCGACAGATTCTCGAAGCCCTGAGCCACATCCATAGCCAGGGCATCATCCATCGTGACCTCAAGCCGATGAACATTTTCATTGACCAATCGCAGAATGTCAAAGTTGGTGATTTTGGCCTGGCTAAAAGTATTGTGCAACCGACTGTGCATTTGGCCCGTGATAATGCGGCTATGGGCTCTATGGATGCATCGGAGGACTTGACCACTGACGTTGGCACGACACTTTATGTGGCCTCAGAGGTTCTCGACAAGTCGAACACTAAACCATACGACGCCAAGGTTGACATGTACTCACTGGGCATCATTTTCTTTGAGATGGTTTACCCCATGGGGACCGCTATGGAGCGGGTACAGATTCTACGGATGCTGCGACTATCTTCCGTCAAGACTCCGCAGGATTTCCAGAATAACAAAAAGTACACAGCCGAACGAGCCATAGTCCGCTCTCTTTTGGATCACGACCCTAGCAGACGACCTAGTGCTCCTGCCTTGCTCAAGTCGGGGCAGATCCCTATGCCGCAGAAAGATGAAACTGTCAAGGAAGCGCTGAGGAGTCTTGTGGATCCCAGCCCGAATTCACCATGGTTGCTACAGGTTTGCAATGCGCTATTTTCACGACCTCTCTCGTCCTCAGCACAGAGCGTCCTCTATGACCGCAATATAAGCTTATCCGGCAGCGCGAAAGGAGGAAAGCACAGTCAGCAGTCCAAGCGGCATAGAATTGTAGAGCCCCGAGATAGGATTCTGCGGTCTCAGGTCATCAAGACGCTTAAGGCGGTGTTTGAGAAGCACGGTGCCATTGAAAACTACGACCAGTCCATTTTGTTCCCGAGATCTGCCTTCTACGGCGACTCGAGCAACGTTATGGAGCTCATGGACCCCACTGGCAATATACTTCAACTGCCATACGACTTTACTCTTCCTTTTGCACGGCGGCTTGCTGAAGGGGGGATTTCCTACTTGAAGTCTTACAGCATTGGTAACGTGTATCGGTCTCTGGAACGGGATAAAGGAGTGCATCCGATAACTTGGGGTGAAGTTGACTTTGACATCGTCTCTTCTGAGAGTGGGGACCAGACTTACTACGAGGCGGAGGCCATTAAAGTGCTTGATGAGCTGATCGACCTCTTCCCGAGTTTCCAGGGAAGCAACGTGGTCATCTACATCAACCATTCAGATGTGCTCAACACGATATTGGACTTTTGTCGCTTTTCGTCGCCGCAGAAGTCCCTAGCACTCAAGCTGCTGGGTCCTACTGGCCAATCACCGGCGCATCGAGAAATCAAGAACGAGCTGCTCTCCAAGTTTAGCCTCTCTGCGTCGCTTTTGAATGATCTCGAGTTGTTTGGCTTCAGAGATGACATTGACCGAGCCGAGCAGCGAATTCTCAAGCTCATGGATGGTTCTGACATTCCCAGGGCATTCAAAGATGCCGTGGCAAGTATGCGGATGCTAGTAAACACGCTTGAGCGGCTTAATGTGACGCGCAAGATATACTTTGCACCACTTAGCAACTATAATGCTGCATTCTATAAAGGGTGCGTCATGTTCCAAGCTGTGCTCGAGGACCAGAAGCAGCGGATAACGCTAGCGGCCGGAGGGCGCTATGACCGGCTCATTAGCCAGTTCCGACACGCGTCACTCGACGGGGGCGCCCCTGTAAGGGCGGTCGGGTTCAATCTCGCTGTGGAGAGGTTTATTGACAGTATGATTATTTTCCGCGACAACGCCATGAAGAAATTGGCCAAACGTTCCAAGCCGGATGAGTCCGGCAAGTCCAAGCAACTACGTCGGCGCGAAGAGTCACTGGCATGGTGGTCGCGGCCACGATGTGATGTTCTTGTGGCGAGTTTCAACACAACAAACATTCGCGGGATATGCCTCGAAATCCTTGAGCGACTATGGGCCAATGGAATCCGGGCTGATTTAGTACGCGAATCGCACTCCACAGACGTGTTAGTGAACCTTGCCGAAAAGGACGGGATCAACTGGATAGTTATTGTCAAGCAGCTCAATGCGTTTAATGCTGCATCTAACTTTAAGCCGTTGCGGGTCAAGAACTTGTACACTAAAGTTGACCAAGATCTCACTGTGGACGACCTTGTGTCCCATTTACTTGTGGAGGTGTCCGAAAGAGACCGCGTCATCAGCGCCGCTAACCCCATTTCGCGGCTGTACAAGTCGCTCGATGTCAAGGATTCGGACGACAAGGAGTCGCATACCACTGGCGGGCACAATCAGAACATTGAGCTCATCACGACGCCGAACAACAAGGTGACGGTGCTATCTGAAGCCCGTAAGATGAAGGGAGGGCGTAAGAACAAGTGGCAGTATCAGGAGAACACTCTTGCCGCGACAACAGAGTATCTCAAGAAGCTTGCGAGCAGCCCCGTATATTCGCTTGATGTTAAAGACGAGGTACTCGACGCCATTCTCGTTACGGATGTGACGCAAGACGATGAATGGCGACGCAAGGTCATTGGAACCTCGCCCAACCAAAAGGCGTACTTACTCGACGTGCGACAGCAGTTGTCTCGCGACATGGCTAAGTCTGAGTACCTTGTGCTCTGCTCGTCTAAAACCAGTAAGGTCTGTGTCTACGACTCGTCCAAGTTCCGCTAACTATTCCTGTATATTCATGTATTTATTTTACTCTGCATCAATCCATTTCTTGCATTCCATTCTTTTCGGTTCACGAGGACTGAAAACAGTTCAAAAAGCTAGCCGAAATTGAATTAATTATTCACAATGGTACCGTAGTGCCCTATAGTGCTTTTTGTACCCGAAAAACTTTTTGAGGAAGGGAATACAGCAGCGATCGTTTGGTTATACTTGGCTATGTGGGCCCGGGATAGAAACCGTTGAAATGATGCAATGGTGCAGGAGCGTGGCTTGTAACACCTTGTTACGTTGTTGGCGTATTTTGTAACCCCGTAACCACAGGACCGCTAGAAATTAATTAACTAACCAACTACATAGGCCACGCTCTCTCAGTTAGTCAGAACCTCTGAGAGTCCCCTGACCAACATCTTATAGTGAACCACGGCGCAAGATTATCTGAATAAGCGACCATGTCAAGCCGCCCTATAGTCAAACCCCTTATGTAAGGGATTATCGTGATGGGTGAGCTATAAGTACGGGGAATATATGTGGGACGGCTGAACGAGGCGGTGAAGGCGCCGTCCCCAGCAAGCCAGCGCACCAAAACTCCCCAAACCTCCACATACCCACCAAACAACGCGATAAGCCCCTCACGACGAGCCATTGGAGTGTATTACTAGCTGAATAAGGTTCGCTATGTCAGTTCCGGCCCTGCCATTCCTGGTCACGGCCCTCTATCCGTACACTTCGGACCACCCGGACGATTTGCCGTTTAGCGAGGGGGAGGTCATCCAGGTCGAAGCCATTGAAGGCGACGACTGGTACAGCGGGAGCCTTGTGTCAGCTCCGGGGAAGCATGGCATGTTCCCCAAGAACTTTGTCGAGCTCCGGCCAGAGCCAGAGCCGCCGGCTTCGGAGCCCCAGCCCGAGCCGGTTCAGACCGAAGTGGAGTCCGCTGAGCCACAACCCGTTGAGGCCGCTGAGCCAGAGCCCGCCGAACCAAAGCCCGTTGAATCAAAGCCTGCTGAGCCAGAGCCTGTCGCAGAGGAGCCAATTGAGCCTTCCGAGGAGATGAAAAAGCTTTCGCTGACGGAGGATAAGCAGAAGCCGCCAAAGCCGGCCAAGAGCAATGCGTTCCGGGACCGAATTGCCGCGTTCAACACCATGAATGATGCTCCGCCGATTCCGCAGTTGCAGCAGCCGAAGCAGCGGTCTTTTGTGAACAAGCCTTATGTTCCGCCGCCTAGCTCGTACGTGCCAACTGCGCCCAAGTCTCCGCCTCCACAGTCATACAAAGCTCCCCCAGCTCCTCCTCCTGTGCATGAGGAGCCATCCGAGCCCGCCCAGGCCGAGGAGGAAGAGGATGTTCCTAAGATGAGCCTCAAGGAGCGAATTGCGCTGCTGCAAAAGCAGCAGGAAGAGGAGCAGGCCCGCGCTGAGGCCGCTGCACAGAGGAAGAAGGCGCGTGCTGACGCTAAGCGCAAGGCCCACGAGGAGAAGGCCAAGGATGGCATAGAAGATGAGGAGAGGCGGCTTTCCATCGACAAGACTGGTGAGAGCGTCAAGAGTCACCGGCGATCAAGTAGCGGTGCCAAGCGTACCTCGATCGATCAAGGTCGGCGGTCCTCTCACGAAATCCCCGATGAGCCTGGCCGAAGGGCTTCTCACGACATTATAGAGGCTGGCCGACGGGCCTCTCACGACATTCATGAAGAAGTTGCACGACGAGACTCGATGGCCGAGGAGCCTGAGCAGGGCGAACCTGAGGTAGAACAGGAAATACGAGAGCCGCGGAAATCAGTCGATGAGCGTGTAATCGAAGATGAGGCAGAAGAAGAAGAAGAAGAAGAACAGGATGAGGAGGACGAGGACGAAGAAGACGAGTCCTCGGAGGAAGATGAAGAAGAGGCCAAGCGAATTGCGCTGAGAGAGCGAATGGCCAAGATCTCTGCTGGTGGAATGGGCATGGGCATGGGCATGGGCATGATGATGCCTGGGTTTGGTGCCCCAATGGCGCCGTCGAGTGCACCCAAGAAGAAGAAGAAGAGCAAGAAGAAGGAAGAGGAGGCTGAGGAGGAGAATGATGACGAGGAGCCACGCCAGGCGCCAGTGCCCATCATGCCATTTGCCGATCCAAATGCGCTCAAGCACATGGGTAGGAAGGCTGAGGCTGAGGAAGAAGAGGAAGAAGCACAAGAAGAGGCTCCAAGGTCTCCGATTTCCGAAAGAGCTCCGACCTCACCAATTAGTGAGAGGGCCCCACCACCCCCTCCGCCAACAGCACCATCAGCACCAGCACCACCTCCCTCGGTCCCTTCAGCCCCACCGGTGCCGTCAGCTCCAGCGGCTCCACCAATTACAACGACGCAATCAAAGCCGTCTGAACAGACCAGTGGCCGGGCCCCACCACCACCTCCGCCGTCAATTCTGCAGCCACCTCCTGCGGCCCCAGGTCTCCATCCTAACGAATCATCCTCTCCGACTTCTGAGAGATCTCCTTCTATTGAGACATCTCCATCTTTTGAGAAACCTCCAACTTTTGAGAAATCCGTACCACCACTGCCTCCTTCGGTACCTGTACCACCAGTTCCAGCCCCGGCTGAGCCAAAGCAAGCTAATCGTTTGTCGCTGTCGGGCGATCGAGCACCCCCTCCACCCCCTCCACAGGGTGCTCCATCCCAGCCTGGTAAGTCATACCTATACCGCTCAAAAATATTTACTAACCAAACACAGATGCGCCGTATCTGCCGCCAATTGAGAAGGATGCTTTTGATCCATTTGTGGCTAACAAATCTGATGATGACACTGTGGAGTGTAAGTGGGCCGTTTAATCGTAGAATTGACACTAACCGTTTTGATTTAGCTGAGTTTGGAGACGACGAACGGACCGAGTCGGACTTGCCTAACGAGCCAAAGCCGCTGACCAAGCGAAACTCGTACGTTGCAGGCGCACCACGACCGCCAATTCCAAACATTGGCCAACAGATTAGGCGAACCAGCACGCACTACGACACTTCTCCAACCGTATCGGAGCCAAGATCACTAGAGCGTGCATACACTAGTCCTATTTCGCCAACCATTCCTCCGCCACCACCTCCACCACCACACCCTCCAATGCCCAACCTTCAGCGGAGGCCGGAGGAGAGCGAAGTCACTGGGTACGATGCCGACGAGGATACTGATATCAACCCTAATGTATCCGTAGACGAAGGATACCCTCCGGCGCCCCCTCACCCACCCGCTTTCCAGCCTCCGTTGCCGCCCAAAGAGCCAATTGCACGGCAGATGCCTCCCGCTCCTCCTATGAGAGCGCCCCCTCCACCAGTTCCGAGCAGCTACTCTGTCGATGGTCCGTTGGAAGGTGACGAACAGACTGATACTACAGAGGAAGAGACCTCTCTCGCCACTGCGCGGGTAGCCTCCCCTCCGCCCACCACAGCTCCACCACCGCCGCCGCCTCATCCGGCTCAGGCTCCTCCACAGCGATCGGTTACACCGTCGTCGCGGCAATCGGTGGACTATTCACACAATCCGAGTAGCCTAGAATTGTCGCGCACAATGTCATCACGGCACCGGCAGTCATTGGACCGCAATCGCATGAGTCTCGATGGCGCCGGCCTGTCGACAGCCCATGAGATCGACTACGCTGTCGAGTCTGGGTGGTGGACGCATGCCAATACGCCACCCCCAGCGGTGTCACACAATGCGCGGAACCTCATTTTCGAGGTTGAGGACACCAAGACGCCGAAACGAGGCGGCAGGACCCTCGTCGTACGGGATGTGTACATTTTGTACCATGACCTGTCGCAGACGATCCTGACGGCTCGATTTGAGGAGCACGATCCATACAACACGGTCTCGTTCGACCAGCAGCATTCACAGCCGCCTCAGGAGAATCAGGACCGGCTCGAGGATGCTTATCGGCGGTACGGCGCCAAAGCTCTTGATGCTGCGCAGAAGTCGCTCGGCCAGACCCTACCGGAAGGGGAGTTTGTATCCCAACTTGTGCGGTCGCTTGAAGGTGCCATCCCGCCTATTGGCAACCGATCGTACGGTGCGGTAATCTATTCGAACCTGTCGAACGCCAGTGTCAAGCAGTGGGACGAGATCCGTCCTGGCGATATTGTTACGTTCCGCAACGCCAAGTTCCAGGGCCACAAGGGCGGGCTGCACCAGAAGTACTCGACGGAGGCCGGGCGCAGCGATGCAGTCCACGCGGGCATTGTGTACGAGTGGGACGGCACCAAGCGCAAGGTGCGTGTATACGAGCAGAACCCGGATAAGAACAAGATCAAGCAGGAGAGCTACCGGCTCAACGACCTCAAGAGCGGCGAGGTCAAGGCATTCAGGATCATTGGCCGCGAGTACGTTGGATGGGACTGATGTATCTACAATATGAACTCTATGTATTTACCCTACTGCGCTCGACCGGCTGTATATATTCAATTGAGAGTTATACCGGAATATTTTTGCTCGACGAGCTGTATTTCAATTGAGATTATTGGACATTACTGTCCCATTGTACGGGGCGTGCTGAACACCAGGGTATTATGCGTGGTACTGACGTGAGATAAGCTGATATGAGCGTCATCTCGCTACGTTGCGTTTATGCGCCGGTACATTTAAACGCACCGGTACCGGCCCTAGCGGAATAACCGCACGTACTGCGGCCTCCGGGGGTTAGGAATGCAAGCCCTGGCCGTCGTTTGATTGATCTCAAGTACTCCATATGTGTCTGTCTGTCTATTTCGATTATAAACTGCAAAAAAAAAAAATTGAATGTGTCCCTACCGTAGTGACAATGATTTTCATTCATTTACCGGGTTACAACGGCACAACCGCCGATCCAACCTTCCTCAGCACCACGGATTAACTACTAGTCCTCATACCGAGATTAGCATATTTAGCCCCCCGGTTAGGCTCCGGTGGTTTGATTCTCGAGGATGCGCCTTCACATGAAAGCTCAACAATCCTCCTGCACGGGTCAATATCAGCGCCATTTAGTCATGCGCCGCGTACCGGCGTGGCTGCACGTGGCGGTGCTGCAATATCACCGGGCAGCGCGCCCTGTGGTTGGTCACGCCTTGTTGCAACTGTGGCTTGTGCGATTGCGTGCTTAGCGAGGGGTACGACAGATACGCGCGTGCTGTGGTGTACGCGTGGTTGGGGAAATTTTTTTTTCACCTCCGCTTGCGGCTCCGGGTTAGGGGGCTCGGGACCTAAAGAGTTTAAAACCGGGCATTTTCCCCCTGGTTGAAAAATTTTTTTTTTCTTCTTTTCTTCAACCGAACTTTATCCATCCCGGGTTGACCATAAGATCTAATAATGTCTGCCGATACCTTCTTTTTCACCTCCGAGTCTGTCGGTGAGGGCCACCCCGATAAGATCTGTGACCAGGTCTCCGATGCCATTCTGGACGCCTGCCTCAAGGAGGACCCGCTCTCCAAGGTTGCGTGCGAGACTGCCGCTAAGACCGGTATGATCATGGTGTTTGGTGAGATCACCACCCGAGCCAAGCTCGACTTCCAGAAGATTGTGCGAGACACCATCAAGGAGATTGGCTACGACCACTCCGACAAGGGCTTTGACTACAAGACGTGCAACGTGCTCGTTGCCATTGAGCAGCAGTCTCCAGACATTGCCCAGGGTCTGCACTACGAGAAGGCCATGGAGGAGCTCGGTGCCGGTGACCAGGGTATCATGTTCGGCTATGCCACCAACGAGACTGAGGAGCTGCTTCCTCTGACCGTTATTCTGTCGCACAAGCTCAACGCTGCTCTGGCCGCTGCCCGACGAGACGGTTCGCTTCCATGGTTGCGACCGGACACCAAGACCCAGGTCACCGTCGAGTACGTTAACGACAATGGCGTTGTCATTCCACAGCGAGTCGACACTGTTGTCATTTCCACCCAGCATGCCGACGACATCACCACCGCCAGCCTGCGGGAGGAGATTCTCGAGAAGATCATCAAGAAGGTGATCCCAGCCAAGTACCTTGACGACAAGACTGTGTACCACATTCAGCCATCTGGCCGATTCGTCATTGGCGGTCCACAGGGTGACGCTGGTCTCACTGGCCGAAAGATCATTGTTGACACTTACGGCGGTTGGGGTGCCCACGGTGGTGGTGCCTTCTCCGGTAAGGACTTCAGCAAGGTCGACCGATCTGCCGCCTACGCCGCGCGATGGGTTGCCAAGTCGCTTGTCCACGCTGGTCTTGCCAAGCGAGCTCTTGTGCAGTTCTCGTACGCCATTGGTGTTGCCGAGCCACTCTCCATCTTCGTTGACACCTACGGCACCTCCAAGTACTCTTCCTCTGAGTTGGTTGCTATCATCCGAAAGAACTTTGACCTGCGACCAGGTGTCATTGTCAAGGACCTTGACCTTGCCCGACCAATCTACCGAAAGACTGCTTCTTACGGTCACTTCACTAACCAGGAGAACTCTTGGGAGCAGCCACGAGAGCTCAAGTTCTAAAACCTTTTTTTCACGATTATAATGCCTGCTGATGACGACGACCCCCTCCATTATTTAATGTTTTATTTATCAACGCTCAACTCGTTGGTGTTTAATGATTCGGTTCCCTCCAAAATCCTTATACGCTGTCCTTAGTGGGCGTACGAAAGGTCTTCAACGACTATGTACATAGAACTTGTTAGAAGAAAATTATACAACCTATACGAGCTACAAAATTTTGTTATCTCCATGATATGCTACATTCGATTAAGCCATTAGTACGGTGGAATCCTTTGGTTCACCACGGCGCTTTGATTACCGTAGTACAAGCTTAATTGTTTGTATTGTAACGCTTTGTAACGCTCTGTAACGGCTCCGTAACCCGTAATAACATAGTACCCATATCACCCACCAAGCTGTATCTGGAATTACTCGAAAGAAACAAGAAATAATGTTATATGTTTGTTCCTAACCACTAAAATAAAAATAAACAACGCTAATCCGGTAGAATTATGTCGCTATTACAATGGCGAATGGCGACATAAGTAATACCGGTACCATAGACCGCTGGGAGGTCCGCCGATCACTGATATCACCATCCGCCAATGTATCATGGATCTCGAAGAGTTTAGAGAACAATGGCGGCAAGAAATCGCTCAGCGCGAGCATGAGCACCCCAAAACAGAACCCACCAAGTCTGTCGATGCCAAGGAGGACGTCAAACCCGTCGAGGTTGCCGATGAGTCCGATAAGGCGGAATCGTCCGCCTCGGAGCCTCCGAGCGGGTCTTCAACGACGACAGAGTCAAAAGAGGACAGGGCGCTCGAACTGTTTGAAAAAGCGGCCCAGTGCGAGCACTCGGGGAAAATGGCCGACGCCCTCAAGCACTACCGGGAAGCGTACCGCCTTAATGAAAAAGTCGATATGCTCTATCGCGAACGGTACTTTTCCAAGAATAAGCCGCCGCCAATCCACCACCACTATCCGCATGTAGAGACGAACTCGGCCTCCGAGGAGCAGCTCATGAAGAGCCTCGAGTCGATGACTCTGGCCGACCGCCGCAGCGAGGAGGAGGAGGAAGAACAAGTCGAGCAAGGGCCCATTGTCCGGCTTCCGTCGGAGATTCTGGCGCACATTTTGACTTTTTTGGCTCTCAAAGACATTGCATCGTTTGTCCAAATGACCCTGACCTGCCGCAAGGTCGCCTATATCGGATACAAGTCGCCCTCGATCTGGCGCGCACTGTGTCTGCGGGAGTACCCCAAGCAGGTATACACGGAGGAGGCGATTGAGGATCTAGGCGGGTCGCGGGACGACGCAGAGATATGCGAGCGGTTCTGGAAACACAGCTGGCGTAAGATGTACCTTGAGCGCCCGCGGGTATGGCTCAATGGCGTCTACGTTTCTACTAGCACGTACACGCGGCAGGGGGTCGGAGAGACGTGGAACGCGCCAATTCACATGGTCACGTACTACCGATACCTGCGGTTTTTTGAGGACGGGACGTGCCTGAGTCTGCTGTCAGTGGCTGAGCCTCACGAGGTGGTTCCTGTCATGAACTACCGACTCGTCGAGCACCGCGAGGTTATTAGGCGGTATCGTCCGTCGGGCAACTCGGGGGCCATTGTCACGTACAATCTCAATAGCAACACGAGCGTCACGTTCCCCAAGGGCATCTCGTATGGCAATTGGGTCATCCAGTCCGGGGACGGCAATGTGCTGGTGGAGACGGAGGGGTCAGTCGACAAGTACACGTTCTACCTAGCACTCAAGATCCGGTCGACGGGGCGGCGCAAGCATAATAAGCTCAAGTGGACGCGCTTCTGGAGCGTTAACAAGCTCACCGGGAACGAGGGCGACTTTACGCTGCGCAACGACAAGCCGTACTACTTTGTTAAGCCCAGCTGGATCCATCCCGTTACAGCGTAACAAACTCTCCCAGCCCCACCACCACACCCCCAAACAGCCCCAGCTAATTATACTACGATGGCTGATTGCGTCAAATACAACAAAAGTGGATTAGATGTGGAATTGACATTAAATTAGGCATTACTTGTTAGTAGGTTGATGTTTGTGGTGTGAAAAGAGCGAGCTAACAGCGTCCTTGATGATACTCCGATCGGAATTCGAAGTAGTCGACTGCGGCGACAGCTTATCCGTGCTAGCACTGTGCTTGGAACGGTGCAGCAGCCGGGGCGTGGATCTGCCGCTCGATGGCCCCGAAGGGTTGATTGGCGCGCCAAACGCATCGTACTCCTGGTTCAGCTTCGACGTCTCGGACGTAACAACGTTCTGCGCTCTGCCGCCAAACTGCTGGTAGTCCTTGTCGCTCTCATGTCGGCTCGAGTACACAGTGTTGCCGTCCTTGCGATTCTGGTCCTTCACAACGTTGGGATCCTCGGCCGGACCCTTGTTACGGTAGCCAAATGCCTGAAAGTCCTCGTCCCCAGTCGTTGGGCCCACCTGGTTCTTGTAGGCGCCAAATGCCTTAAAGTCCTTGGCGCTCTCTGCGTTGGTCGTGTACACCGTGTTGCTCGTGTCGACCGGCACCTCGTGGCCCGTGCCCAAAACGCCGGCGGTAACCTCGGCGGCAAAGGTCTTGATGACATCACGGGGCTCAAAGTCGAGGATGGAGTCGAGCGACTTTTGGGCCAGGGAGAGCGTCACGGTGGCCTTGTCGACCTGCATTGTCTGGACACTGGTGAGATTCTGCTTAATGAGCGCGAGCCGCGATTCGTCCATGTGCTGGACGCGCTCGAGGATCACAGGGGCCTGTGTCGACCAGGCGACACGGCTCTCATCGCTGGGCTTGTGCTTGGATCGGAACGCCCTGAGCATGGAGGCGCGGGTCTCCTCGTCGGCGTTGTCCATTTTGGACGCGAGTTCGGTGAGAGACTCGTGCATCTTCTTGAGCTCGACCCAGTCTTCGGTCGAGCCGTAGTCGCGGAAGGTCTTGGCGACGAGCGACTCGAGGTTGTCGCCGAATTTCTCGGCGGCGACGGCAGAGTCCTGGACCGTTTTGGACACGGTCTTCCACATGGGGCGGAGGATGCCGAGGGCCTCGTCGGTGGGCTCGTACTTGTCGTTGAGGGCCTTGAGGCGCTCGGCGTACTCCTTTTCGATGGCGGAGCGCTCCTCGACGTAGTCGGCGAGCTGCGTGTTGAGGGTCTCTGCCTGGTTGATACGCCGTCGCACGATTTCAGCCGCGTGAGTAGGCGTCACCGACGTTAATATAGCATCAGAGTATGCAGCGCTCATTGTAATTAGCTATTTACTTGATATGGAAAACTGTAGTGGAAGCTGATGGAGATTGTGGTAGGGAACAAAAGCGAGCCCTTTTATAGATCGGGGGGATGGGAATAAGGAGCCTGGATCCGTGCAACGCGTGCGGCTTTTCAGGCCCAGCCCCTTACCGTTGCGCCAGCCGTGCCGGCGAGAAGAGAGTGCCAATCTTTTTTACTTCCTTCCTTGTCGATTTGGAGGCCAATCCTCGGGTGTTCGGATGTTCGGATTAGGGGCCGGCTTCGATGAACCTTCCTCCTGCAATGCACCGCAGAAAAGCTGCAGATCCGGGGGTGGTGATTGGTGGGGGACCTGTCAAGCTGCGCTCTACAAGGGCGCTGTGAGACTCGGGCGAACGCGCCCAGATCGGATCTTGATACACATCCCCACATTCCCTGGTACTCGGGCCCTGGTGTATAGCGCCGGACTTAGCAAATGCAGTGCTTTTGGAGTGTGGCAATTTAGGCCGATCAATTATGCTATGGCTAATACTTTGCGCGGTGCAGTGCATTTAAAATTTTTATGCGGCTGGCCGGCACAGTGCATCGATGAGACATTATTCCGCGGAACGGTGTCTGCATGAGAGTGCATGGCTTGGCCGATAAAGTATTGTATATTGGTGCTACGTATTGTATTCGTTATAATCAATTGCAATACGGTACCGAGTACGATAGAGTTAATGTTGGTTCAGTCGTTTTTCCACCGGCGTGGGGGGGCTGATTAGTGATCGCGCCAGGCTAGATCGCCGGCACCAAAAGGCCGACCTATTAGAAATATGATATTACCGTTACGGTCGACCTATTAGAAATATGATATGATTAGTGATCATGACGATTATTTTGATGTTACTAATTGGTCATGTTATGTCAGACAACTGAGATGAGTTGATTGATAAGTTTATTGATAATCGATTGAGGGCACTAATTTACATGTGATGGTATTGTGAAACTTGGGTCTACTGTGGATAGTGCAGTAATGGAACAAGATAGCAATGTAAAACGGTAGCTCACCAAATACACTAACCAAGCTACGCGTTGCAGGTAACAAGCGTATTTACTTGACATACCTGTGTTTAGATGAACTTTTTTGAGCGTTTCGACCAGCGTGGTTACAGCGTAACTCTTAGATGGGGGGTCTGGGGGGCTAGTCCCCCAGCTATGGGGGTTTGGGGGCTGGCCCCCAAGAGCACAATGCAGCGTGGTTAGTATCCACTGGCCTAAATTTGGGGGGGTCTGGGGGGCTAGCCCCCCCCAGCTACGGGGGTTTGGGGGCTGGCCCCCAAGAGCACAATGCAGCGTGGTTAGCGCGCCGCGCGGGGAGCGGCTCGCGAGCGTTCACGTGACCGCATGCGGCTGGCGTAACAAGTCCCAAGGGACGACAGGCACAAGACACAATTTGCCCACAGTCCACTTGACGAGCGATAACGAGAGCCTGAGATAAGCTAGAGGCGGGCTGATTGCGAGGACCAGCGGATGGACAGAGCGGAACGGAAAGACATTGAGTGCGAGAGCTGAGAGAACGGGACAATGACGCGTGCGACAGCGGTGAAGATGCCCAAGTCGCTCATGTACCCGCTGGAGGTGACGGGCATTCTTGTCGCGTCCGGGGCGGCGGTGGCGCGGCACACGCCGATTCTGCGGTACAAGTACTGGCACGAGGTGCAGGAAGGGTTTGAGGACGACGCGGAGACGGAGCCGCGGATGGTGTCGAAGGAGTTTTTTTCGACGTTTGAGTCGCCGTTGGACGGCACGGTGGAGAGCTGGCGCGTGCGGGTCGGGGACCTCATTGCGGACTGCGGCTTAGAGATTGTGTCGATAGCGGAGGCGTGCGCGCACGAGGTGCAGTTCCAGGGCATGTGCGCCATGTGCGGCGCGCGGGTCGACGAGAACATGGACTACGCCGAGTACGACGACCGCGAGCGGGCGCCGATCGCCATGTCGCACGACACGGCGCTCAAGGTGTCGCTGGACGAGGCGCGGCGCATTGAGGAGGACTCGACGCAGCGGCTGCTCGGCGAGCGGCGGCTCATTCTCGTCGTCGACCTCGACCAGACGATCATCCACGCCGCCGTCGACCCGACCATTGGCGAGTGGATGGCCGACGAAGGCAACCCCAACTACGAGGCGCTCAAGGACGTGCGGTCCTTTTTGCTGCAGGAGGACGTGGTCGACAACGCGACGAAGCGGCAGATGAAGACAATGTGCCGGTACTACGTCAAGCTGCGGCCGGGGCTCGAGCGGTTCCTCGACCGCATGTCCAAGTTGTTCGAGCTGCATGTGTACACGATGGCGACGAAGCAGTACGCGCTGGCGATCGCCAAGATCATCGACCCCGACGGGCGCTACTTTGGCGACCGCATTCTGAGCCGCGACGAGAGCGGCAGCCTCGTGCAGAAGAACCTCAAGCGGCTGTTCCCCGTGTCGACCTCGATGGTCGCCGTGATTGACGACCGGGGCGACGTGTGGAACTGGAGCGAGAACCTCATCAAGGTCGTGCCGTACAACTTTTTCGTTGGCATTGGCGACATCAACTCGAGCTTTTTGCCGCAGCGCAGCGGCGTGATTGCGCCAAAGGCCAAGGAGATTGAGGCCGCTAAGGAGAACGGCGCGGAGGCGGAGGGCCCGCCCGAGGAGGGCGTTCCGACGAGCGACGACGGGTCGCCCGTGAAGCAGCTCGTCGAGATCGCCGGCGGCGAGTACAATGCCGAGCTTTTGAGTGCGCAGTCCTCTGTGAGGAGTGCGTCGCTCGAGGCCCAGCAGCAGGAGAGGCCGCTGGCCAAGCTGCAAAGGGAGATGGAGGAGCAGGAGGAGAAGGAGGAGAAGGAGGCTAAGGAGGAGAAGGAGGCTAAGGAGGCTAAGGAGGCCAAGGAAGAGAAGGAGGCCAAGGAGGAAAAGGAAAAGGAGGAAAAGGAGAAGGAAGAGGCGAGCAAAAGGCACGAGCATTACCACCACTCGCTGCTGTCCAACTCGGACAAGGAGCTCGACTACATTGAGGCGGCGCTGGCAAAGGTCCACCAGGAGTACTACAAGACGTTCGACACAAGCAAAAGCGGCCCCGAGCCAGACATCAAAACGGTCATGCAGTCGCTCAAGAACAAGGTGTTTGACGGGTGCGTGTTCCTCTTCTCGGGGATTCTGCCGCTCGGCACGAGGCTCGACTCGGCGGACATTGTCCAGTGGGTGCGCAGTTTTGGCGCCGTGGTCGTTGCCGACTACATTGACTCGGTGACCCATGTCATTGCGCGCAACGCCGGCACGAAGAAGGTGCGCCAGGCGTCGCGCCACAAGGGCGTGCACATTGTGCGCCCCGACTGGGTGTTTGAGTGCTTCGCCAAGTGGGCGCGAGTGCCCGAGAAGGAGTTTCTCATTGAGGTGCCCGAAGAGACGTGGGTCGACGCGGACGACGAGACAGACGCGCCCGCTGCCGCGGGGAACGCCAATGACGCCGGAATGGACGCCGACGAGTTTGTCCGGTCGCTGAGCGACGGCAAGGTCGACTGGGACGAGGTCAACGAGGAGCTCAAAGAGTTTATGGGCGACGACGACGACGAAGATGATGATGACGATGATGACGACAAGAACATGAATGGCGACGTGGAGAACGGCCGCAAGCGAGATAGATCCGACGACGAGTCGGAGGCAAGCAAACGCACCAAGTTGGACGACAACGATGACATTGACTCGTACGACGAAGACGAGTTTGCCAAGGAAATCGAGGACGGCCTGCTGTAACTAACCCAACTTTGCATACCCTGCCTTTGTATTATTAGCCTAATGTACATTCCCCCACCTGCCAAATTGTATCAGATACTACTGTCCACGTCCCCATTTACTCGCAAAAGGTCAGATTATTGGTTCGAAATAAGTCACCAACTGTCAACAGCCAAGACGTCCCAGTCATTCTAATCGATATATTCATCTCTCAGAATGCTTTCATGGCGTACGAGCGGAGAGATCCAAATAGACTGGAATAATGCCAAAGAAAATGAGCCATCAAATTGGGGCGATGTTGAAAACGGAATGAAATTGCTTGTCAAAGTGTACAATCCCCTCTACATAGACGATGAGGGGCTCTACGATACTATTTATATAGAAAATCAGAGCTATACTCGCGAAGTACATGCGTTGAAAGAACTTATGATTTGCAAGGAGGATTCAGATCGGATTGCGCCTCAGTGAGGAAAAGCTGTAAATTTAGCTTGTCTCCCACTTTGATCTCGTCAGTGACCAGCAAGTCTAGAGTACCCGAGCCAAGTTTTCCTGCTAATGGAAAGTGCCGCAAGGACCATTCAATTGCCCAAGACCTGTTGGAGTCGGTGACGGCGGAGAGTGCTGAAAGATAGTAAAGCTCATGCCCAGGCAATACGGAACTGGCGGCCTTCTCCAATGCATGTACGGCTGTTCAGAACTATATGACAGTGCATCTGTTGGTGTGTTCTAACGGGTCCAGTTTATAAGTACAGAACGTAGGGAGAGAGCAATGGCTCCTCATATATGTCATCTGTTGCCATCCGGTAGAGGCTATCTTTTAAGAGGCTTAATACACAGAGTAGAGAATCTCTCGTACTCTAGAGAAGGGGTAATACAGCGTAAGTCAATAATGATCTATATAGCTGGCCCACAGAGGAGAAGATTTCAATATACCCTGTTAGAGTAGAGCGCCAACAGAGGTCCCACATAGATTCAAGTTACATTGCGGGAGTCACTGAATTGCAAGGCGGACGCTCCTGCAAAACGCTAAATCTTTATCTCGGTCAATTGGTACCTGATAATTGGATAGCCAATTGAACATTGTGCAGAGCCTTTGATCCTCTCGAAATATTGATCTTTCTCAACCCTCCTTTTTCTCAATATCGATCTGTAATATTTGAACCAGTTAATTTTGAA